>JBBMFX010022053.1:0-12395 GCA_037832545.1 Rhabdalestes septentrionalis | reverse complement strand
GTTCATCCCAAAGGTGTTGTGTAGTCTGCTCTGTGCGGGCCAGCCATGTTTTTCCATGCCATGCTCATCCAGCCACGTCTTTATGGAGCTTACTTTGTGAACTTGGGCACAATCGTGCTGGAATAGAAAAGGTTATTCCACAAACTGTGAACGAAATGTTTTGGTATGCTGAAGCATTAAGATTTCCCTTCACTGGAAGTAATGGGCCACCTGAATTCTGTTATTAAGAGATGTGTCCTAATACATTTGTCCATGTAGTGTATGTCCCTGTGTGTGTCAGTGGACGTTCTTGGTATGTCCTTACAAAGGCAAGAGACAGCCAAAGTATTTTTTAGGTGAAAACAATTAATGAACTACACAAATGCAAACAGTAAATAAGGCCTTGGCTCATATTTGGATTTATAGGTCAGTTCACATCAAAGCCATTTTATGCCCTGTGAATGATATGTTGTGCTCACACATGCCTTACTATAGACTGAGTTCTCCTCACAGGGCTAGAATTTGTGGGAGTGCTGACTGAGTAGTTTCTTTCAGAGAAGGCTTTACAGTCCTGCTGTGTAAATTCACATTGTTTGAGATTAGGGAAACCTTTCTCAGGCGGAGGTGAAGGCTCGCAAGCCTGGTCAGAATAGCAATGTCACGTTTGACTCAGGCTGAGGCATCTGGCAGCCTGCTGCGATAGCATGTATGGTGAGAGGCATGGGTTGAACCATTCAAATGTGAAATGGGATTTAACATAATCGAAAAGTCCCTTGGGAGGCTACTTTAAATGTAATTTCTTTCCATAAGAAGGAAGTATTTTCTGATATCTAACTTTAGTACATTATTATCTTCCTACCATTGCAAAATGAAGTCGGTCTGTGTTGATTATTGGTGCTCTCAGATTATTTCATTGCACTCGCCTTCGATAGACTGAGAGGGACTGAACTCTCTGAGGGGAATCATTCACAGATTTTTTTGCTTTATAGTCCAGTTTGGTGATATGGAGTTTAGCAGTCTCTGTGCTGAATGTAGGCCATGTCCCATGGGTCGTTATTCACTCATACATATAGTCTGCTGAGAAGTCTGTTTTCTGCTGAGAACATGCCTTCCTTTTTTAGATGCACTTGTGTGATTCGGATAACTTAATGTCTCCTGCAGACTGTGATGATGTCATTTTTGCATTTGACCCACCATAGCATGTATGTTTCTCAGTTTTGTTTCCTATTGGTCCATGTGGCAAAAAACGTTTTTTTTTTCTTGTTGAAAGATTCACTGGGTATGACACATATCTGTCTATGAACATGGTAAGGACATGGTAACGAGACAACTGTCTTCATTTCAAATCAACAAATTCATCAAAGAATCTAATTAATGCTTTTTTCATGTCTTTTCAAAAGGAAAGTGTTGCTCTAGAGGCTGAAGCTTCTGGGTGCTTGTTTAGAAGGATCTTAGCAATTTAAAACACCAACTCTGAAGTCCCTTATTTATTTTGTCTTTCACACTTAGCATGTATTTCTGCAAACATATCAACACCTTAATAGCACAAATCTATCTCTATATTTTAATTTTCAAGATTAGATAACCCTTTCTTAGTTTCTCTAGTAGGAAATTCACATCATTTGAATGGAGCACTTGACCATAATTCTGTGTGGATGGGCTCAAAGAAATGCTCAAAAATAAATAAATACATTTATGCTAGCTTCCAGTAGTGCAGTTTGTACAATGACAGTATATACGCTTGTATATAAATACAAGACCACTGCACAGGTGCGGTTAATTACACTGATTGTCTTTTTACAGTGGCACCTGTGTGGGATATATTGGGCAGCAAGAATACAGTCAGGATCTAAATGACTTTGACAGAGGCCCATTTGTCATAACTGGACTCAAAACATCTCTTAAACGACAGGTTGTGTGAGGTGTACACATTATGCAGTGGTTATTTACAACAAAAAGGGGTCCAAGGAGGGATGACCTGTGAACCTGCTACAGGGTCATAGGCTCCAAAGGCTCACTAATGTGCGTCGGATGCAAAGGCTTGCCTGCCTAGTTGGATCCCACAGAAGATCTACTATAACAGAAATTTCTGGAAAAGTTCATGTTGGCTATGATGGAAAGATGTCAGAACACACAGTGGCCTGGCTAACTACAGCTATAGCTGTATAGTTGCAGACGGGTCAGAGTGCCCATGCTAACCCCTGCAGAAAGCACCTCTGCAGACTGGGGCAATGGAAGAAGGTAGCCTTGTCTGATCTGTCTCATGTTCTTTTACATCATTGCGTGTGCATGTGGATACACAATAGGAAGAAGACAAGTTACAATCTCTGTGAAGTTACAGTAAATTTGGTTAGTACATTTGGATGATGAGGAAGCCTCCTGTTCTCCCTTTTTTAATGAGGCAGTCAAAAGTAGGTCAGAGTTAAGTGTGGCTAAGAAATAATACATGATGTTATAAATTCTTGCATCGTACTGTCACTGCTCATAAGAGTTTAATGGCATACAGGAGAAACATATTTAAACAGCACCTTTTCATCCAGGTCTTCAACCTGAGCCTAGACTAAGTAAATGGAGGGCGTATCTGTTAAGGTTAAATGAAGATGTTTCATCCCTTATTTAGCTGTGATTGGTGTGAGAATACACCCAAGACATCATTTTTATTGCATGGTGTGCGGGTAGCCTTCAGTCTGGACAATTCTCAAAAAATATCATATCATGATGATTCATACAATACATATTATTTATTACTAGATATATTTTCTATTACTAGATCTATTACTAGATTTTTTATAGTCGTCTAGTCTTTGTTATTTTTGAATCTATCTAGTGATTTACAAATTACTTAGGAGCAAACAATCAGCCTCTTGTTCCTCTCGGTTCATGCAGTTACTTTTCACTGTTTTGGTGTTTACTAGCGGTTTACAAGTCCTCACAGATCACATTAATCTACATAGGTCTTTAAAAAAACAGACTATGATACGTTCCCAAAGGAACCAGACATGGTTCTCCTGACATCACCCTGGAGAACACTCTTTGGCATCTAGATTACACTCGCATATAAATTGTTGAAGTACTGTCAAAACTGTTGAAATACCCAAGAAAGAGTTTAGCACAATAGCAGTTTAGCACAGTGACATTAACCAACCCGACGTCTGTCATTTATTCTCTTCTCCTCCTCTCTCTGCTGTCCCTTCATGCTCTCCTGTTCCTGGCTCTGCACTTCCTGCCTCTCCTTCGCCGCCCTCTCTGTCTCTTAGTCCTCGACAACAGTACCGACTCTGTCAAGGAATTTTCTGTGGAATTTATTCTCGTCCGATTAATTTAATTGTCTTATCTTGTCGGCAACCAGAGAGTGTCAATAGGGCCATTGTGGAAAAACAATCTTGCAAGTGACACAATACATTAGGAGCCTTCCTGCGCTGTAGCCATCAAGATAAAAAATATTGGCCTATTAGAGTGTGCTAGGGATTAGCCTTCCTATTAATATCAACAGGAGCTGTGCCATGGAGCAGAGGAAGATCTGTATGGAGGCTGATATTTGACAGCAGGAAGCAAGCATGCCACAGAATGTGCCCCAGTGATGTAAATCATGACTTCCATACGACTGTATTTCCCACTCAGAAAACACAGAGACATTACATATTACTGATTTAGTACAGCTAACATCAACAAAGTAGAACAACGACAAGTTACACCAAAAGCTGAACTGAGAAATATATTTCTTATTTGGTTTCCTTGTTTAAAGTTGTTTTAAAGTAAATGCATCTCTAAAGCTAAATGCCTCATGTTATAAACAAACAGCATACATGGATCCACAAAGGTACAGCATGGCCCTTTAGGTCCAGTTATGTGCCTTAAATGTACTCCGTCTTCACTCTATCAGAGGAAATAGGCCTAGCTGGAAATAGGCCTATCTTTACGTAACTTAACCATTAAAAAAAAAAAAGGCAGGTTTGGCCCTGAAAAACACTGACCCAAATTTGCCAAAGCAAAAAATGAAACAGATACCATGATGCTGGATGCACACACACAAAAAAACCGTTCATCTGCATGCAGTGTCTTTGTGCTTTGGCTGAAGTTGAAGGAACGAGGAACAATTTTTAAAAACTGCACTCATAAAAGAATAGTTTTATGTTTTCACAAAATTGATAGTATTATTCATTTGTTTGTCAAGTGTACAGGTGAAAAAAACTTGAATAGTACATGTATAAAGAAATGATGAACAAAAATAGTTAAGAAAAAAACCCTGATTGAGGTTGTCATATTTCATGCATGAAAGGATTAAAACATATATCTGTACTGAAGTATGGTACAAGTGTTTTCCTAATAAACATAACCCGCTCCTCCCCCCATAGCATTACCATAAGGGACTGATACAGCACTTCACCGTGATGCATTTTGACACATCGTACATATGCTCTACCAGAACTACTGCTAGAGCAGTTTGCATTTGTGTAGTACAACTTAAAAATAAACTTTATTTAAAAAAACATAAATACATTTACATTGAACATGTGTTCCTTGTTTAAGTTCTTGTACTTTAGTTTTTTTAGGTCTATGTCTTAAATTTAGACATTAAAATTGCTCGTATTTTTGCACAGTCATAATAAAGGGGTGGTTCAGGGTACATTTCACCGCGTGTTACTTGTATAACTATGTTTGTGACACATAAACAATTTAAAATATTAATCATAATTATTATAATGATAATTAAAATAAAAGTTGTGTATGGCAAGAGCAAGACTTACATTCCAACGACAAGTGACATACACGTCTCTGCTTCTAATGACAACAGACACTTGCTTTCTAGAACATATCTTTAATGTGCATACAGTGTATGAACAATTTAGCTAAATGTGTCAGAGAAGGAATGTTAGCCTGGGGTTATTTGTAAGGAACTGAGGGTGCATGCCTAGCCATCGCTAAGTCTGTTGATGAATTGGAGTTAATTTAATACAGTTATGTGTTGACCCAGATCCAGTCTGAACACCAACAAAATATATGCATGAAAAGGAAATGTGTTACACTTGGCAAATTTACTCTCAACCCCAAAGTTGAAGAGATCGTATCAGCACAATTAGACAGAAATATATTTTATTTACGTTAATGCTGTTATAGACATCAGCTCACCATCATTCCTCAGCACTTATTTGGGAAACTGAGGCTGCTGGACCTGAAAACCTTGTTCTGCTACTGGACCCTGACTTCCTGACTGGGATACTATAGTCAGTCAGGATCAGGAGCAACATCTCCAGCACCAGGAGCCCAGACGAGTATTCTCAGCCCTCTGCTGTTCATGCCGACGACCCACGACAACCATATCATCATATTTACTGAGAACACAACCATGAATGGTTTGATCAGCGGGAATGACAAGGTGCAGAGAGGAGATGTGACCACTAAGGGGCTGGTGCAGACCCAAAACATTTTTCTGAATGTGGACAAAATAAAAAAGATGAGTGTTCACTTCAGGAGTGCATAATCCCTGCGAACCAACTCCAGCTCCACCAACAAGAAAACCCAGCAGCATCTCTGCTTCCTACAGAGACTGAGGAGAGCGGACCCCAGCTGCAGCCCTCACCGCATACTGCAGAGTTTCAAGTTTCAGCTTTAACTGTCAAATGCAAGTTAGCACAGGGACAACATTGCAATGAAATGTTATCGACGAGAGAAGTCATATATATTGCAATATAGCAAACATAACAATATAAAGTTAAAGTGTGAAAGATTTACTAAAAAAAAAACTTAAGCACTATAAATTCACATTTCCAAAAAGCGAAGAATATATACATATACAGCATTATTGTAGATGAGATAAAGTGACAGGGGTGAGCAGCAGTAAATGTTCAGTTAAGTAGAATTTTGCTTGTTTTATAATAATAAAAATGGAGTGCTAATGTGCAGTGTATCTAAGTCTGCAGAGGGACTACAGAGAGGATTCTCTGTAGTTGCATCACAGCTTGGTAGGGGAATTACTCCATTTTGGATCACAAGACCCTACAGAATAGTAATGAGAGCTGAGAAGATCTCCAGGGTCTCTTTACCTTCTGTCTCAACATTTACATCACACACTGCATCCATCAAGCCACCAGCATTGAGGATGACCCAACACACACCTCACACACCCTCTTTCTCCATTTTGTCTCTGTCCTCATGCTAACAAATTATTACTTATTGCTGTCTACATCTATTCTGCATTCTGCACACACGTGTCATAATGTTGCATTCAAACAGATGTCAACTGCACTAAATGTCTTGTCCTGTTGTTTTGTTGATTGTGCAATATGTATTTTGTTATGTCTGCAGTTATTTAGTCTTGTGTTGTTCCTTTTTTGTTCTTGTGTTGCACCGTGGCCCTGGAGGAACGTCGTTTCAGGCCACTGAACTGTGTATATGCCTGAAATGATATTAAACCTGCTTGACTTGCCTTTACTTGATCTGTAGCAGGGTTTTGATGAATGTGTGTAAAGAAGCTTGCAAAAAATAACAGTTTATATGGGTGATACAGTTATTATGTAATTCAAGAGTCTTAGTTAAAACATTGTGCGACATCTGACCCCACCATTTAGGAGGCTTGCCTGGTTTACTCTCCATGCAAGTTGTTTATGTGCTTAAAATGATGCCATATTGCAGACATCAAGAGGAGGCATAAAATAATAGGTGTGAATTTTGTGACTTATACACACAATTTAGTGACTGAAAAACATCAAGAATTAAAGTAAGATAATTAAAGTTATTTTTATGGTACAAAAGCGCTCTCCAGGGTGAACCTGATTGCTGTGGAAATCCACAGATGGTGTTACTATGGAAACGTGAGAAGATGACTACATAAAATATCCATGTCACTTTTTACCCCACACTAATTTGCCCCTACTCTCACCTACATGGCAAAATGAAAATGAGATCACACAGAGTCATATTGCTTTAAAGGTGAAGTGTAGGTTAAAAGGCACAAATGGCTTTTTAAACCTAGCCATTAAAAGACTTGTTGGTATGGGATCTGTACCTAATGTGTAGGTTCTTTAAAAATTGTTTGTGGAACATAAGGGGTTTTTCTATGGCAGTGTCTTTTACATTTGCAGTGTCTTTTACATTTAAAAGTTTACTACATGTACCCACAGAGCAGCATCAGTGCACAAATGAGACAAAGCGTAGAAGGCCATTTGAAGTCCAATAATAGAATCTTAGTGCCATAAGTTTAAAACATAAGTGACTCTTCGGAGTTGAAAAGCGATGCCTGCATAATACGTTTGATATGATGTAAGTGTACATGCTATTTTAAACGGTGTTGTTCAGCTAGAATAGACTGTTGCTTGTGAATGGTGTACGGTGGGGAGTTGTGCGCATGCTGTTCCCGTTGCACTCTGCTGTCTCTGGGGGGTCGTGGGCTTTAGCGTGAGCTTTGAATCCTGCCTGCCTGCCAGCACCTGATCATACTGTTTTATTTCGAGCTGTTTTTACTGCTGAGTAGAATGTGAAGTGTGCAGTGAAAGATAAGTTATTTCATTAGTTGCCCCACTCTGCAGTGACAGCAGCATTCCTTCTGCAGCAATGTGACACTGTTACAGGTATTAAAACTCTACATTTGTGTGTGTCTATGTTTGTGTATTTTCTTAGGGGTGCTAATGGAGTTATCCTATCATATTACATTTTACATTACATATTATTTTTTTGGACAGTTACTATAGCTGCCTCCTTCTGAAGCTGAGATGAAGCTCTGCACAGTGAAGAACAAGATATCTCCATTTTCTCATGGCAAACAGAGGAGAGCACATGGTGTCGTCTATGAGTCACTTTAGTGCACTGGGTCAGAAAGGATTACTTTTTCTTGTATAAGCCCCTTCCAGTGGAGATTTCAGACCATAGGCCAGCCTTCTTTAATCCCCATCCCTGGGCTGGAGTGTTGCAGTTCACTGCATCAGAAGTGCAGTTTAAACTAGACCAAGTTTGATTGCTGGCCAATTTTTCAGCTCATCTAATCGAGCTGTGTGATGCTCAGTGGGAATTGACTTAGTGTTTCAGGAGCACTGGAACTCTGATCAGAAAGGACATTTCTGAAAATCACAGCTCCTCGAACACTTGCCTTTTTATTCAGTATGTGCCACTGTGATCAATAGCATCTCATATGAGCGGTAGTGAGCAATTTACTGGAAATTGATCCTAAGTCATGATCTATGTCCCAGACTCAAAAAATGGGAATGAAACAGCATTAAGCAATGTTTTGCTTTATGCTAAGGGTAAGAAATCAGTATTTAGTATTTAAAGTTTTCTTGTTTTGTTTTTCCTGATTTGCACAACCAAACATATTTCAGATTGAAGTCAGTTCTTAAAATATAGTTTTAGTAAAAATTGAATAGAGATTACAAAATTATAAGACACTGTTAGCTCACAAAAAGGGTTTACTAAAGCATCTGAAGTGGATTTATCTGGAGTGAATGAGTAAATAAAAAGTAGGATTTAAAATGAATTTCAGAAATTCACTGAATGCACAAATATTAATGGAACTTTGTGACATATTAAGTTAAAACAATACAGATTTAGCGTCATTTCAGCTGAATCATTATGATTCATTTCACATTGGTTTTCAGTGCAATGATGTAATATTAATTAATTAATTAATTAATTATCTGATATTAATGATCTGCTTATCCTTATCATGGTTTCAGGGGATGTTGGAGCCTAGCCCAGGGCTCATAAGACAAAAGGGAGAAAAACTCTCTGGGCAGGACACCAGTCAGTCTGTTACATTTATTATCATAAACAATGCTATTATTAGTAGTATTATTACTATTATATTCTGTTTCCTGTCACTCTTGTTTCTGGAGTTCAGGTTCTGTCTAACATGAGGTCAGTGACTTATTATAGGTTCAATTCAAGACCGAAACTGTTAAGTGGCCTGAACTCATCTTATTGAGCGCGACATTTTGTAAGACACTGGCCACACAGCCTGAACTTTAGTTCTTCCAAATGCTGTAAGACATTGTGTTTTGGATGTTTTCCAACAGAGCCATTTTCTGTCTTTATGCCTAGCTTTATTCCTTTAGTGATTCATTCCTGTGCCATGGTTTCCCACTATGTTTGAATACACAAGGTCCATTAGCTATACACAGCAAAATCACTGCAATAAACCACTTTCCATTTAATTACTTTTTACAAGGGCATTTAGGATTCCCATTTTGTTTTGAATTTCATGAAAGAACGAATGAAAAAATTCCAGCCCTCCTCGATTGCCTTGCCAATGAGTTCCAGTGTTGTAGGCTGCCACAGACACTGTGCTTTATAATGTGAGGCTAGATTACTGAAGCTGGAAACAGATTTACAGAGCTGGGCTGATGACATGGTCATAAGCCAGTGGTGCAAATACTGTTTGCTTATCAGCGCCACGCCTATGCCACAGAGACTCTTCCAGGGTCACAAGCATTGTTGTCCGACATAGACGTGATTAATACTGCTTGAATGGGATTATATGCAGTTTCTTCATCCTTCTCCAAACTGACAGCACACAATAGTTGTTTCCTTCCCCAGATATAGAAAGATTTCTCAATCATGCACACGAGTCCCTCTAAGAACAGACCAGAGGCCATTTGTGTGAGGCGAACGGCTTCACTTCAAAGGAGAAATATGTGATGCAGTGTTTCTGCTGGGGAAGTTTGGTGCCAGTCAGTATATCTAGAAATTATTCTGTTCCTGATTCAACCTGGTTCACTGGGTAAAATTCCAGTGTATATATATATATACACACACTGGAAGCAGAGTATCTCAACCCGATATCATGAGTGTTCTTGCAGCCATCACGAAAGACAATTGAATCAAAATACTCACTCTGATCAAGATTAAGGGCTTTTTTCGCGCTAGGACAATGCTTCACTTTTTGGTGCTTGGACCACGCTTCACTACCCAGAGCATTTTCATGGGCACTGCGTTAAATCACCAGTATCTGTGCTAACTGGTGACTCTTACGGTTAGGTTAAGTTTAAGGTTAGGGTTAGGTTTAGGTGAGGAATCATTATTTTACTCCTACATGTCCTAGCATGGAAAAAAGCCCTAAATCATGATCAGAGCACATATTTTAATTAAATTGCATTTCGTGATGGGCGGGGGGGGCGAGGGTTCCCAAATACAAATATTTTTGAAATGCATCTGTAATTGTTGTTGTGGTCTTCCTCTGCCTGTAGCTGTAAATAGAAAATAAAATATCCTTTAGTAAAACAATTTTGTACGAATTTTATATGTAACTTTTCAATACATAAGATTACTTATATTAAGTATATGATATAAATTTTACACAGGCAGAAACTGTTTTATTAAAAACACTTAATGAAAAGATTCCCTTTAACATGACTTAACAATAAACAAATGGTATACAGCAGCCATTTTTCTTCATTTAAAATTGTATTAAGTGCTTGTATAAAATAACATTCACATACATTAATCACTCATTGTAACTTGATGTTAGATAACATATAAAGTAATGTAAATAAATGGTATCTTATTGTAAAGTCTTACCAAACCATACAGGACTGTATTTGACTGAACCATATTTCATAACCTAGAACTGCTTTTCTGATGGACCTATTCTAAAGATTCAAAAATTAACCATACATTTGTTCTCTAACACATATTTTGGCTACGCAGGTCATTTAAAAGCCTCTGGTGTGTAAAAATAGTACACTATTATGTCCTGTTTTATATGCTGTAGGTGCATTTAATAGTTAATAAAGAAATGTTATCCTGCTACTCGTGTTAGAATTAGCTGCGCTTATGCTAACGATTAACTAAGCAAATAGCAATGTTTATTTCAATCCACCATTCAATTAATGTAGGGTATATTTTTTGTAACAGCTCTAAATATAAAATAATATAAAAACTTGTCGGATTGAATTCTTTCATTAAGTCTGGGTGATGGTCTTTGAGGTGTTTTATAAGGTTCCTCCTTTGACATAAAACTTCGATGACACCGCTTGCATGAGGGATTCTGGTGATCAGTAGGGCTGCCCCCGAATAGTCAACTAAACGTTAGTCGATATGAAGAAGGCTTGGTCGAATACATTTTCATTATTCGGTTAGTCGCAAAAAAAAAAATCACGTGTCGTTATGCAATCAGGGGCTGCGCAGTCAGTGTACGACATCAAAGCAACGCGAGAACAACGCGATCTCGTGCCTTGAGGTATACCAAAACGCACTCACTTCCAAATGAAAAGCACCATATGATGACGTGTACACATTGGATGTTACTGATTGGTGGTTGCTGTGATTGCGTCACGGTGTTTTTTCTCGGCAGTGCGCTGCCGTGCTTCTTTAAGCCTCGCCTGGAGACAACTGTTTCGTTTTGTGGCAAACAAACACAAACCAAGAATAAGAAATAAAATCCCTCTGATTTTTATCCATTCTGACGACTGTAATTATATTCATTTTTTTTACTTCATGTTTTTTACCTCAGTTCCGCTCGAGCTGTGTCTCGGTCGCTACGCAACCAGTTGTAGTGGTATGGTAGAGCCGAGCCGGTACCAGGCAGTGGAAAAGCACCATTGGACTGTACCTCTCCTTGTATATACGCAAGTTATTATATTAATATCATAAATGAACGATTATTAGACTAATCGCTAAAATACGGGAGTGTGTGTGTATGTGTGCTAAAGTATGTGGACTCCTCCAGAGTGATCTGAGCAAGTTTACTACATGTTGTCTTGTGCTGATGTATCTTCCAAAGTTGGATTGGAACCCTGTAGTGAGTTGTGTATACCCACTACAATATTCAGCACTTGGTGTCCCCGCTCTGAGAGGTTGGGTGGTCTGCAGTTTTGTGTTTGAGCTGTCGATGCTCCTAGATGCTTCCACTTCACAATACCACAATTTACAGTTGACCAAGGCACGCAGCTTTAACAGTTGCATCTTCAACTTTAAAGGTTGCATCTTTTTTTATCTTTTTTAAAGGTTGCATGGTCAATTTTATGACCATGCCACATTTAAACTGAGCTCTTCTATATCACCCATTCTGTTAATGTTTTCATTGGAGATGGCTGTGTGCTTGATTTTATATTAAATATATGCATATATAGACTGTACTGTAATTCATGCATGTGAAATTTCTTTGGTATATGCTGTCATTTTCTTTGGTATAAGCAGCTAAATACAGCAATGAATTTAATTCACAGTAAGAAAAGACCGGATTGAAGAACACCACAATATAAAACACGAGAACACTTGAGACACTCCATGGGTAAAATTGTGGACTGTAGCATGCAGAGATGCGTCACAAGGCAGCAGCCAAGTTCGGTTCTCAGGACCCCCCCCCAAAAAAAAACCAAAAACAAAACACCGATAGATAGAGAGATAGATAGAGAGAGAGAGAGAGAGAGAGAGAGAGACAGAGAGAGAGATAGAGAGAGAGAGAGAGAGAGAGAGAGAGAGAGAGA
>JBBMFX010022043.1:0-12397 GCA_037832545.1 Rhabdalestes septentrionalis | reverse complement strand
GTTCTTCTATCCATTAAGTGGAGTGGATTCTTTCACCAAAGATTCAAGATTCAAGATTCAACAGGGGTTTCCAAACATCCTCACCCCCTAAAAGGACCAGATTTGCACGCACACAGCAAGCCCACACCCACCCAAAGCCCGCCCCCTCACATTAAAAATGCTTTCGACGCCCCTGCCTGCAGTGCTGGTCATCAACTGCATGCTGGTCTTTGCTGCCGACACATTACCAGATCAGTAGTGCATGCAGAGCCAAACCGCCCCGACCAATGTGCTCCCCCTAAACCTCATCTAGTCGCTTGTGGATTACTTAATTTTTCTGATATCTTGTCAATGTAAGTCACCGAATTAAGAATAAATGCTCAATAACCCGGTGCACCTCTGAGCTAATTACTCCATCACTGCAGTTTCACAGGCTAGAATGCTGAACACGTCTCCAAGTCTCCAGTGGGATCATTTTAATTTATCCATGTTATACTTCATTAAACTTAATTAACAAACAATTTCCCCAATGAGAAGACAGGAAATCACTCCCCGAAGTTCATTTCATACGAACCATTCTCACAATACAAAAGGACACTCAAGCACGTCATGATTTTCCGACTTTCATTCTTCTGTCATTCACCAAAGCCTGGAAGGTGTAAAACTACAAGAAAATCTGCTTAGGGCTTTTGGGCTTCAGAGGTGATAGTTTACAAGGAACCCAAAGCAATTACAAATTCGAGGCCTGTTTAAGCGAATCATATATCTCCGACCAGGTTCATACTTCCATTCATCCATCCATCTGTCAATCTATCCATCAATCCATCCATTAGTGGATGCCTATGTTATGTAAATTAAATCTCACCTTGTATTCAGACAAGCACATAAAATTTGTGCCAAACTTGGCCGCTGAAATTCCAAATGTCAATCAAAGAAAAGTTATAAAATGTAATCAGCATTAGACCACTCCCTATTTTAGGTAGGCATGTTTTATATTTATTTTTAAGAGCTGTAAACTAGATGCAGCAATTCATAACAAAACTTTTGTTCAATCTCTACTTTCCAATTTTAGAAAAAATGTCCTAAAGCCCAGTAATAATTATGTTAATGAGATGCTGATAAGGGGTCTTGTAACTTTTTTTCTGGGCTATTTTGGTGCTTTACACTGAGGACCTGAGTCGTGCTGTGCCCTCAGATGACGGCTTCCTTTTGGAATACAAAGTAAAGGAGTATTATTATAATTCAGTGCAAAGATGTTTCTGACTGAGTGTCCTTTATTTTAAGAGAACAGAAGCTGGGAGAAAGTCTTTTCGGTGAAAAGCCGAATAAGGATGCTGGGTTTTGTGGGTGGCGCAGATCATAGAGTGATTGACAGTGGTGGAACAATGGAAACATAAAAAAATCCAAACTCTAACCTCTGGAGAAGTCAGACTTTGGTATAAGATATCCATAAGAGAGATCAAATTCTGTTAAACGATGATGGTGGCCCAAGTAAATCATTCAGCCAACACTCACAAAGATGGGATTTCATTAAAAACTGTACAGTAAAAGTGGGGTACTGATATAAAACTAAGAGGAAAATGTTAAAACCTTGAAGATATCGCTGTTCTACCAGCAGACTTTGATTTGTAGTGGGTGGTGGCACAGAAATAGATCTAGAAATAGTCTAAAAACCTTCTGCCAAACTGAAATTCATCAGAAGAAACACCGAATGGTGGGAAACATCAGTTGAAACCACCAACACAATTCATCATTAGATATGATATACCTGGTCCATTAAAAAAACAATAGCCTCAAGGACAACAGTTATGTGGCCAGAACCATTGCTCCAGGAAAGCACATCATGCTCTAAATGAGGATGAATGGATATTTAGTGACCAAAAGGAGTCCCTGACATTTATATACCAAAATCAGGGGTCTCGGTAACTGAGCAGCCCAACCTAAAGGGCGTTCACCAGAATATATTGATGTGAAATCTAATGCAGCTCCACCAATGCCTCCCTAAAGACACTGTACTCTGCCTGCTCTCGGGTTACTAAAAGACTAGCTTGGCCTTCATCAATTGGACATGATGTTTTACTGTAAGACTCCCAGAGGTCTGCTTTCCGAAAGGACATCAGTGTACGTCAAATGGAATCAGTCAAATCTATAACAGTAAAGATATGATGTTTCTCCAGCGTTAGGAAAGAAGCTTAGAATGGTCTGTGGTCACCAATCCACCTTCAGTACCAGTACAGTCCAGCAAAAAACACCCAATATAGAATCAAAAACATTTTTTGACCATGTCTACAGTCCAGAGCAGGGGTCACCAACGTGAGTAGCCCACGGACCGGTCCAAAATGTAGCACAACTCACCAGTGAGCAACATCTAACATGTCATTTTATACCGTTGCTATTCTTCTTTATTTGCACTTGCATTTATATCTATTTGAAAATGACAATATCTAATGTTTATTATACATGAAGTTTGGGTAAACTCTGTACTAGTGTATGAAACTGGTAGCCCTTCATATGGCTCAGGACCCGTGATGTAGCTCTCAGTTTCAGAAAGGTTGGTGACCCCTGGTCCAGAGACCCGAATTTGCCCCTCAAAGCATGAGCACTGGGATGGATTCCAGCACCTCCCAGGATAAGTGGTCAGTAGTGATGCTCCGATCAGGATTTTTGCCACCGATACCAAGTACCGATTTTTTATCTAGGTGATCGGCCGATTCTGATGCTTCAAGTTTATATAACTGATATGTAGCTCCCTGATCACCATTCACTTTTTTCAGATAAAGTAACACTATAAATGTTGCCTTTGTTATATGTGTGCGAGTGTGTGAGTTGTCTCCTGTTGTGTGTGCGTCCGAGATTTCTCTCATGATGTGTGTGTGTGTGTGCAAGAGAGTTATCTCGTGGTGTGCGTGTGTGTGCGTGCGCGACAGATTTTTCCGTGGTGTGGGTCTGCGTGTGCGAGAGAGTTTTCTCGTGGTGTGCATGTGTGTGTGTGTGTGTGTGTGTGAGTTTATCCATACTGCTGTATTTTATAATTAGGTTATAATGTAGGCTACCGGGTTCGGTACCGTCCCTAGTCCTCACGCACTGACGTCATCAATTGTGATCGGTTCCTAAGATCGGCGAGTTTAACGAGTCCCGATCGAGTCATAAAGTCTGATTATCGGCCGATACCGATCGTCCGCCGATCGATCGGAGCATCACTAGTGGTCAGCTAACGGATGGATGGATCCATTTGCAAGTCTTTCATAATGGAGGAAAAGAACCATTTATGCATTTGAATGCTTTTGTTGTACTGAATAGAATCCCTGCCTCAGTGTAGAAGCCAAAATCCGATTGTGCAGATTTTGTATATGGTGTGCTCATGAATCATTAAGCAGCCAATAAATCTTAGTATGGTTCGGTGGTGAATTCTGCGTTTACAGCTTCGTTCATAATGGAAGATGTTGTTCTGGAGGTCAGTTATGGTCTGTAACTGAAATTAGATTTCCTTTCCTCACGTTAAGTGAGTGAGCCCCTACAAGCTGTACCTCATGGGAAAACACGGTCCATGTTACCATCAACATTTCAGAAGCTTGCGGAATACTGACACTCAAGGAAATGACTGTTATTACACTGAGGATTATGGTTCTATGACCATCATCAGCTCTGGTTAATGGTTATTTCTACTTACAACACATCGTACTGGTTTATTGCAATTGTGAGTTTGATCTTTGAGATGCCAAGGCTTTCAGTATCAAGTGAAAATAACATCTTGTAGACTCCCATTTGCCCTTTACATTGGGGGCATTAATACATTGTATTAATGTTTAATATTTAGGTTTATAAATGGATTAAAAAAAAGTTGTATTCACAATAAACAATTTGGAAAAGTCCATCCCTAATCTAAATCACCCTTTGTTTCATCACCCATCTGCTTTTTTTGGGGCGACCCCTGACTGCCAGTGAGGATTGAGTATGTTTACTTTGACTTGTATCAATAGCAGAACCTCTATTGGGGCTATATTGAAGCTTTCTTAAAATGGGTTTTTAATTAGCCCATTTTAAGAAAGCCCATTTTTATTTACAGCAGATTTTCCATCATAGAAAAGAACCAGGAAAATATCAATGTATGCATTCAAATGTTGCTTTGAGCTATTATGGTTTTGTAAACAAACTTCACTAAATAACCTGACAAACTTACATTATATGGGCCCAACATCATGCGTTAATGTTTTAAAGCAACTGCTCTATCACTAATATTATTAATTAAATATCATAATCTTAAAATTTAAATGTAGCTTGTTTGTTTGGTTTTTTATTTCATAGCTAAATCCAGTTTAATGAGCTTATTATGTTCAGTTATGAGTGAAACACTAATAACACTAACCACAAAAACACACTAAAGTTTACATTATTGGAATGTAAATGGTGTGTATATGTTGTGCTTGCTATGCATTATTCATAGTAAAGGTGTTTTTTTTGTGTGCCATTGTATATTCATGTCAAAAATATTAACTCTGCTCAGACAGGAAAGGGCTAAATCCTTAATCCACAGCTCAGAACAAATGACTCACTGGCCAAAGCAGGTATTTTATGATAAATACAAATAAAACTGGACTGTCACAGTGGTGTGTAATTTTGAACTAGTAGTATTTATTCTAAAATGTCCGTTCTCAGTAAGTATTAAATACGTTTTTGTGTAATTTTCTCAGGTGAGAACAGTCCTGTACCTCATAAATTCATTCGTATTCAAAATCTGAACCGCCCCTGAGACTAGTTACATGTTTTGTCGATTTAACGATGTTCTACAGGGAACAAACTTAACTATGTCAGCCATAGGTCTCCCAGTAGAGATACACACCATAGCCTTTTGATTTGAATGCAGTACAAATGATTTATTTTAATATATATCACATTTGCAATACAGAAAATGTTATATTCGTAATTTTGCAAAAGAAGCAGGAGTAATGCATTGGAATATTCTTCAGAAATCAACCAATAATGCAATTGGACTGTATGCGGTTCCTTGGCATGAGATTAATGGACTGTTGGCACAGACTTTTTGGATCACAACTCAGACTGTTTTGGATTACACCACTGAAACTACTGCCAAATGAAAGGATAGTGTGAACCCAGGGGACATTCAGGATGTGCTATTACGCTCTCTACAATGCTGGTGACCTCTTTACAAAGGAATTCTAAAGGCCATATTGTGAAAAGAACTTCATGGCCATCCTCTACCAGAGCTCTGAAATTGTATGAATTCATTCTGTGGACTTTCGCTATGTACAGTATATTTGTACTGTTGTGAGAAAAAGGGAGTTTTTGATTGGGAAAAGATGGTACTGTACATGTTTATCCCTTTATCTCATATCCAGTGAATGCCATCATTTGGTTTGACTTACCACTGTAGAGAATACTGCTATAGGGTTTTTTTAAATTTGGTATTTTTATCGTTCTGGTAATTAAATTAGTCAAATATCACCCAGTTTTTCCATAAAGCAGCGCGCGATTATCTGCAAAAGTATATTTATTATTTTCAATTATTCAAGATCATTATTTTCATTGTGTGCATTGAATACAGAGTCCACACTAACACACACCTGATGAGGTAACACTACTTTATAGGCCGCATATTAATCACTATTTAATCACTATTTAATCACTATTTAATCACTATTTAATCACTATTTAATCACTATTTAAGCCCAGATAGATGGACATAAAGTATCAGTTGTTGTTTAAAAAATGATCAAGTACATGGTCATTGATCAGACATTAATAACAGATAAGGCCATTAACGTACTCATATTATTTGTTTATATTTTACGTGTTAACTTTATACATTGATGCTATAATACAAACTCCTAAAATGAGAAATCTCTCCTACAGTGAAGCAGCCTGAGAATGAACTAGCACTTAGCTTCCCCCCTGCAATTATCCGATAATTAATCTACTATGAATGATCTACTATTTACATTTTGCTTTACTATGAGCTGACTCACATATTGACCATTTATTACTGTCTTACTGTTCAGATTAATGCTTCGTTAACCAGTAATCTTTACTGTATGTGTCCCTTCAGATAAAATGAAGAACCCGACCTCAAATTATTCAGTTAACACGCAAAAAATGACTAGTGTCTTGTTCTTGTGAAGGTTTAGAATACACCTACCTTGTCAATGAACATGTTGCACATAGTATAATTAATGGTGAGGTATACAAATATTAATTAATAATTAAACGTAAAGCTGAATATGTGGAGGTGAAGAACAGTGATGAACAGTCTGAAGCCCAATTACTGCATTCCATAGGACACTGCACATCAGAAGAAGAATCTGTGGATCTACTAACAGATAATTTATGAAACACATATGCAGAGGAAGTTCTCATGCTCATATAAGGCCAAACCTGCGAAGTCCTTGAGGCATCCAGAGAAAGACCAGCTCCAGATAGACTCTGCTTTATGCTTCATGAGTGTCTTTTCTTTCTGTGTTTTCTTTCTCTCTGGGTCGATCTGAGGAGGATAGTCTCTGTAAAGCTGCTTTGTGACAACCTGGTTGTATAAAGCTCTAAATAAATACAATTGAATTGAATTGAATTGAATTGAATATACCTTGACTAAAGGTTTTTGTCAGTTATCCATTCATGTGAAAACAACAGTCAGTGAAGTAAGAACAAACTAAGTAGTCAGATAACAGAGCACTCGTTTACTAATTACAGAGTAGTTACTACAGAGCAGTTACTAATTACTAATTAACTACTGATCAATAATTACTGATTACTAGCCCTGTCGAGGGATGGGATATATGAGGCAGCAAGTTAACAGTCAGTTCATGAAGTTGATATTTTGGAAGTAGCCCCAAGCCCCAACCAAAGATGTGGAGTGTGGAAGCGACACACTGCTGAGAAACCGTGACACTGCCTTCAGCTCAGGCAACAAAACTGCCCCGAGAACAGCAAGGGGCAACTTGTGCCAAGTCATCTGTGCAGCAATGTGCATGCTCAGAATCCACAGTCAGTTCCAGGACACTGGTGGCTCACAATGCTTTTGGCTGGGCATCTGGCACATCTCCACCTACAGGACCGCCTATGTTGGTGAGGCCTTCCTTCCAGATGTGCTGAATGAGGTATGAGGCACAGAATGGGACGCCAGCTAGATCAGGTGCTCTGTCTGACCATTGGTGATGGCAGGAGGACTCTACTGTGGTTGTGTGTTCAGAGGATGCACAGACCAGTTGGCAGATGTCCCCATCCCAAAGAAGCCATCTGACTTTTGCTTTAATAACTACAATTCCAACGCACTCACGCTCATGTGAGAATCTTGTGTTTATAGACTTCAGTTCAGCATTCAGAACCATCATGTTTTAGCATCTGATGGGAAAGCAGAGACTGCCGGGCCTGAGCAGCTCCCTCTGAAACTGCATCCTGGAATTCCTGACTGGGAGACCTCAGTCAAAATTGGGTGCAATGTGTCCAGTATTGCCACACCAAGCAAAGGAGGCCCCCAAAGCTGTGTACACATCAGATGTTCACATTCCGAACCACATCATCAACTCTCCACAGAGAAGGAAGCTCAACGCCAGCTCCATCCTCAAAAAGGCCCAGCAGTGTGTCTACTTCCTGCAGAGACTGAGGAAAGCACACCCTTTGACCACTATTTCTCGGTAAAAAAGGGACCATTCTTTATAGCTGCATCCTACCATGGTTTGGAAACTATGCCACATCAGATCACATGACCCTACGGAGCATAATAAGGACTGCTGAAAACATCATCGGGGTCCCTTTCCCTTCTTTGTCTTGGTTCCAGAAACCATAGAACATCATTATGTTTAGTGTATGTTTTGGATGTAATTCTCCATATATGTTGCATTTGCATGTTCCCAGTCAAGTACTATCAGTAAGTTTACACTGTTTACTATTTAGGATAAGAT
This sequence comes from Rhabdalestes septentrionalis, assembly GCA_037832545.1. Classification (NCBI taxonomy): domain Eukaryota; kingdom Metazoa; phylum Chordata; class Actinopteri; order Characiformes; family Alestidae; genus Rhabdalestes; species Rhabdalestes septentrionalis. The sequence goes on along the minus strand of JBBMFX010022043.1, from coordinate 4,505 downwards.
AAGATAAGATAGGATGGAAGCTGTATATTTAAATGAAAATATCTTTCTCCAAAGATATAACAATTTGGTTAAACAATGATATGTAGAATTACTCCTGATATGTATTCACACCTCTGGCCCACTCTGCTGTGCTGAATGAAACATCTTGTTTTAGATACACCCTTTTATTGGCTCTGCAGCTTCAAATAAATCTTCTCAGTACATCCTGTTGTGTTGTGGAAACATCTGTTACGAGAATCTGGGATTTTCTATTCTATTAACATTGCATCAGAACTCAGAGAGCCTCTAAAGTTACTGCAGCTCGACAGATCATTCCTGAACTGGCCCAGACATCTGATCTGACTCCAGCTCCTTCGGAAGTCAGTGCTTTGTAATACTTTGAAATAAGGAAATGCCACAACACCTACATGAGCCAGTTGTAAAAACTGACATAAACTGGGATAAGTATTTATGAAGTGTGTTTGCAACAAACTTCACTGGTTGAGGGGCTAATAGACAAAAGCCTGTATTAGATCTGATGCTTGTTGGAATAAGCTTTTTTATATCCAAGTTTACATCAGTAGCACTATTGAAAACCATCATATGAAAGTTAATGTCCAAAAAAAGAACTAGAAAATCAATATATGGTAGACATCTAGATTAATGCATGCTCCCTCTTTACTGCTGGAAGCCTCTCTTTTCTTCTAGGAAGGCTTTATAGATGTTGGAATATTGCTGTGAGGATTTGACTGATGTTGGATGATTAGCTGCGCATCACAAATGCTCCAACACTCCATAGAACACAGTTCCATTGTTTCACAACCAGTGGCTGGAAGGTCTAAAATCTCTGAGGTCATGGACATGCTGATCATCTGGAGCATTCTGGGGTGTTCCATTCTGGAGACCTCAGAGAGGCAGTACAGTGTATGTAAGAATTATTTGATTAATGATCCATACATTCTTCAAAACAAGCATTCCAGGCATGGTTCTTTGCATGATGCAACCGAAGGACCACCATGAAGGAGATATGGGTGTGTGAAAAACCTTCTTAAAATTAGAACCTGCACAGGAGTCAAAGAATCCAAAAGAAAACCCATTAAATTGGTATGGAACCTTTACTTTATGTTTCTTCATACCTTTAAAATGTTCCTCACATCTCATTTACAAAAATAGTGAGGTATGTAAAAGGTTTTATTCTGTGGGACTGCCCCAACCACCCTTTGTGGTACCTTTATGTATTTAGGTCTACATACAGAACCTGAGATATTTTGGGTCAAAGCAACAAAAAGAAAATAAGCAATTGTTTGATTATTGCGAAAAATAAACAGTCTGAAATGTCTCACTGTGAAAGCCTTTAGAGGCTGAGAAATAAAAATCAGGCCACAAAAGAGAAGCTTAAATGGAAGGATACTCAAGAGACAGTGAAGGAATAGGCACATGGAACATTTATCCCCACAAGAAGGTCTGCTTGTCATGATGCTCTATCTTCTGGCAACGAGAGCAGGCACGAATGCCGACTTCCATACCTAACTTTCATTGAATGTAACAAAAACAGGCATGAGGACTAAAACAAAACTCAACACAAGCATGCAGGAAAACGAAGCATACACTAACCTAGAAGAACAGTGGAGCAACACCCTGATCCCATACCAAAAAACTTCTAAATGTAGTATAAGTCCATGAGCCAAATTAAATTAAAGATTTCCCTGAGCACACCAGCCAGCTGAAACACATCATGCAAACAAACACAAGCCCAGTGTGCTCAGGTATCACAATAAGAGTCCCCAAAATTCAAAACAAATAACAGAGAAGGATGGTCTCTAGCTGCTGCCAACCGTCACACTCCTTTGAAAGTTAATGACAATAATCTCAAATCCATTCAAGACTACCTCCTCGACACACATAACCTCAGATTTGTCAGTATAAGAAATTTCAGCTAAAGTGCACAAGCCAGATTTTAAACAAAGACATTCTACAGAGGGGGGGACCATTATTTGACCCCTATTGAAGTTTGTTGACTTAGAACAGCCTTTAATTAAAGAGGTCGTTTCATTTTTATGGAGAGAGACAGAACCAAAAATCAAGAAAAAACACTTTACATAAGAGTTATAAATTGATTTGCATGTAATTTAGTGAAATACGTTTTTGATCCACTACAACTGAGCCAGACTTCTGGTTCCCACAGACTGGCTCTGTGCCCATGTTGCACACAGATTACAACCAATTCATCAAATACAGATACTCCTGATATTAACTTATTATGTTTATAAAAGACACCTGACCATAGAATCAGTTTCTTTCATTCCAACATCTCCACCATCATGGGAAAAACCAAAGAGTTGTCAAAGGATGTCAGGGATGAGACTGTAGACCTGCACGAGGCTGGAATGGGTTACAAGATCATCAGCAAGACGCTTGGTGAGGAGGAGACTGCTGTTGGTGCGATTATTCAAAAATGGAAGAAATATAAAATATAAAGTAAACATCAATTGCCCTCAGTTTGGAGCTCCATGCAGTATCTTGCCTCATGGGATGACGATGATGAGAAAGGTGAGGGATCAGCCCAGAACACGGGAGGAATGTTAATGACCTGGGACCACAGCCATTCAGAACGCCAATCAAACGCCATCAGAGAATGCTTGGGAGAAAGTGCTGTGTTCAGATGAGACCAAAATCGAGCTCTTTGGAATCAACTCGACCCGCCATGTGAGGAGGACTGCTGAGTATGACCCAAAGAACATCGTCCACACAGTCAAGCATGGAGGTGGAAACATTATGTTTGGGGATGTTTTTCTTCTGAGGGTACAAGATGACTTCACCCCAATTGATTGTGCCTAGTTCCGTAAAATATTGGAAGAGAACCTCTATCCCTCAGCCAGAACACTGGAGAGGTTGTGGGTCTTCCAGTTTGACAGTGACCCAAAAAATCCTGCCAGGGTAGCAAAGGTACAGAAGAAGCACATGAAGGTCCTGGAGTGGCCTCGCCAGTCTCCAGACCTCAATCCTATAGAAAATCTGTGGCGTTTCCAATCAGCAGCCAAGAGACATAAAGGGTTTAGAGTTTCTGTAGAAAGGAGAGGGCTGAAATCCCTCCTGAGATGTTCAAACCTGGTGACCGACTACAAGAAACATCACTGCTGTGCTCACCAACAAGGGTTTCTCCATCCAGCACAAGTCACGTTTGCTTGGGTATCAAATACTCATTTGATACAGTGACATGATAATCCAGGGGTCGCCAAGCTTTCTGAAACTGAGAGCTACATCACGGGTACTGAGCCATACGAAGGGCTACCAGTTTCATACACTAGTGCAGAGTTTACCCAAACTTCATGTAAAATAAACACGTTTTGAATGTTTTTCTAAGATATTGTCAGGATCAAGTAGATATAGATGCAAATGTGATTAAAGAAGAATAGCAGCAGGATCAAATTACATGTAAGACCATGCTCACTCGTCAGTTGTGCTACATTTTTGACCGGTCAGCGGGATACTCATGTGGTCCTTGGGGGCAACCTGGTGCCCGCGGCACCACGTTGGTGAACCCTGTGCTAATCAATTTACAACTTTTATGTAACATGTTTTTTCTTGATTTTTGGTTGATGTTCTCTCTCTCTCCATAAAAATGAAACTTCCCCATAAATTAGAGACTGTTCAGCAAACTTACAAATTCTGCAAGTAATCAAATAATTATTTCCGCCACTGTATTTATGAAACTTTGACACCATATACAGAGTACTTAAATACATGCCAAATATCTTCTATTTTTGTGGACTTGGCCTGACAGAAGGGCTGACAGGAAGTCAGTTTAATGAAGATACGCATCACATCTTGCACTATTCTTTTTTAACAAACCAATTCAAGATATCAGATGGTGAGAAATTAACTTGCTCTAAACTAATGAATACATGAATAGATTAAACAATCATTACACATCCCTAGAAATATGGTGGGACTCCATCATCCAAACCAATTGTACATTCTGATCAAGCTAGCTGTTGATCACCCAAGTGTTCCCTGTGTGTTCTGTCTGCCAGATGATTCTCCAGAATTCTCCATACAACCTGTTTGATAGATTTTAATCCTCCAGGTGCTCTCCATATGCTACATGTTGGTCCTCTAGATATTCACCATGTGGTCCATTTGCTAAACGTCACATTTCCAGATGTTTTCTGTATGAGCCAGTAGCTAGCTATCGATCTCCCATGAGTTCTCCATATGAACCATATGCTAGTTGCAGATCCTGCAGACATTTGAACCAGTCCATACACTAGATGCTGAACTAACCAATCATTCAATTTGATATATAGGCTAGTTGTTGATCCTCCAGCAGTTTGACCAGATTTATATGCTACTGATTCTACAGTCATGGGCGTCATCGCCATTCAACAAGAGGGGGGCGTGTCCCCCTCACATTTCATAATTATTGGTTTGGACCCCCCCACATTTAACATAAATAATGAGTTCCCCCAGCGCTGCTGAGTCTTGAATCTTTGGTGAAAGAATCCACTCCACTAAACCGATAGAAG
>JBBMFX010022033.1:0-12398 GCA_037832545.1 Rhabdalestes septentrionalis | reverse complement strand
ACACACACACACACACACACACACACACACACACACACACACACACACACACACACACACACACACACACCCTGTGTCACCAGAGGCCTGGCCAGCACATGAACTCACAGTGTAGAGATCATTACTGAGTGACTCGCTGGCACATAAATGCATGTTGGCTGCTTTGCTGTGAGGAGGTGTGTGTGTGTTTTTGTGTGTTTGTGGAGCATGCACGCACAAGATGACACCTGTGTGGGATTTAGGGTGGGATGGAGGGGTGAGTGGGACACATGGTGTTGTTAAGATGGAAGCTAGCGGAACTCTCCAACTCTTTGGGCTTCACGGCCGGCTGCCCTGGTCCATTCTACATTTCCCCTTTAATCCTTTACGGACGACAAGAAAAAGTCATTATTTCTGCAGTTGAATCCACTCTTCTCTGGAAAGGATGCTGTTGAGCCATTTCATTGTCAATATGTAAAGAACTTAACCTGACATTCATCAAAATTCATCGGTTTTTTTTGGTTGTTGTTTAAACAAGTGCATGAACATGATGTTTTTTTTTTTTTTACCTGGACAAAATAAAACCACTTTATACAAGCAGACTGCAAGGTTTATGAGAGGAACGGTTTTTATTTAGGTTAGAAAATTTAACTACATATGTGAGATATAATAACAAATAAATTTCATCCTGTTTCTTGACAAAAAGTGAGCTCCCATTTATCTATACTGTTAAAATGAAGATCTCATAATGATTTATCACATTATAGGTCACTCCTGTCCTGTCAATTTGTGATTTATTCATGGATAATTCAGACAGTTATTCCCTAATTCATAATAAACAAATTTTAACCATTAATTAACCTTCTTATAATTGTATTTTAGTAAAGTGGTTTCATCCAACCAACGTATGAGTTCAGATGCTGCTTTTCTTGCTAACCTAACATTCTATATATTTCCGAACTCTACCTTCCAATTCCTGAGATGTTTTCACACCCCACCACCACCCTAACTGTTCCTAGTCCTACCTACCTGTTCATTCACAGAGGGTCAGATCTTCTGGCTAAAAGCAAAAACTGCCCTGGGTTCTCCAGAACGGCCCATATAATCAAAGTTCTCTCCCCCTCTACAGTCATACAGTCTCTTTTCAGATAAAAACTATTCACTGAAGTCAGTGTCTAAACTAGTAAGCAACCCTTTAATGACTTGGACTATACACAATAAGTGCCATAATTCCCACTGGTGGAAAAAATACATTTGGTTCCATAGATTTAAACCCACACAGAAAAAGCACACTGTACAATATACTGCCATAAAGAAACAAATATTTCATTTAAAGGCTCGTACCAGAAAGTCTTTGTTTGTGTTATTTATCTCCAAATCGCATTACCTTCCAAAGAAATGGCAGTTCTTATCTCAGAGCGCTCAAAGGCACTGTACATGATCATTTCTCCTATTTGTTGTTTGTTCTGTTGACGTCCAACTGGCTCCTTAATGCTATATCTACATGATTACTAATCTATCGCGTCGGCCAAATGCGAGGCCTTATGATAGGTTAAATGGCTGTAATTAAGGCAATGGGCCGTGAGCCTGTGCCAGGCAGGAATTTCACTGTGCAATGCTTAAGCGTATTGCTTCAGTCAACGCGGTCCAGACGACCCAGCGAAGAGTGTAGACCAGGCAGAAATAGAAAGAGCCAGAAGGTCTTGGCAACATGTGTGTAGTTCAGTAACTGACTTGTTTGAAACTCTGGTGCCAGCCTAAATTCACCTTCATACTCCCATGAACTTCTGAGAAAGGGGCATCTCAGAGTTCGGCGCCCCCCCAGCCCCCACTCCCCCCCGCCAACATTTTCTAATTGCCTAGACCACTCAGGCTCCTTCTCCTTCTCCCTGTCTGCCGGATGAGTTTCTCTGATTATGAATTAACCAGCAGCCTCGCCTGCCTGCAGCTGGCACAACCAGAACTCTGGGAGAGAGAGGGAGAGTAATAGAGAGAGAGAGAGAGAGAGAGAGAGAGAGAGCACAAGGGGGCAAATCAAATATTCATTGGCCGAAAGGCTCCAAAGAACCAGATTTGTAACACAGCACAAATCAGCCCATTTTAAAGTCTGTTTTATTCGTTTTCTGGGTTAGACCATCGACGGGGTATGGAATGCGACGCCTTTTTCTTTTGACAATGACAGAACTTGCTGAAATAGGTATCAGGAGAGAATGCAGAGAAACCTTTGTTCTGTATGCAAATCGAACATTTCAAATGTAAGGGAGAAGCGCTGACTGGGTGCGTTTCAAAGTCTTCCTTCAGGTTGTGCAACAGTGCCTGCTGATGCAGAACCCCGTCAAGAAAGTGTATCAGTGCACTACGTATCAGTGCACTATGTATTACTAGGCAGGGAGTGACATCAGAGGCCATTTGATGGGATGCGTCCTTGGAATAACAGCGGAAACTCTCTCTGAAGCAGAGTGGACTGACATGACTTTGTGTTGCATTCGCACTCGTCTTTTCTTTCTTTTTTTTTTAACCCACCCAGCTCACTGTCAGATTCCTTGCTTCGTTCTCATCTGCGAGTCAATGGCATGTATTTTTAATCAGCTGTTGTAGAAATCTTTGCCGCTCTTGTGACGAAAAGTAAGGAGCGCGTATCTATTTTTTTCAGATTCTTGTCAAAGCTGATGAGCTTCAGCAAAAGCCTCCCAGTGCAAAACTGAGAAGGAACAGAAAGCTGATTGTTACCTCTAACTCTCCGCATAGAATTCACGCACCCTTTTTTGTTTTTTGTTTTTTTACATTTGAAACACTTACAAATCAACTAGATTAATAAATAAACAATTAAAATGTGATATGTATTTAGCCATAGACAGAAAATTGAAAATCCTTCCTTTCCACCGGTTCCGGTCACATATCAAAACAATCTGCAATAGCTTAAGGCTGCTTTGTTGTGCTGTTACTATTGGGATTAATCATTATCATTATGCCCATTATGTCTTATTATCATGTGCAATATTGTCCCATGTGCAGTGTTGTGCAGTTTATTTTATTGATACATACGTTTTTTTATTGATACATTTTTTTTATTGACTACATAAGTAGTGAGATTCACATGATAGGACTCTTGTACACACTGCTTATGTCAAAAAACGTGTATTCTACTGATCTGTTCTGTGTGCAATAATATGCTACTGACCACTATATGTGTAATTAATATTATTAACAATGCACTTAACTGTTATTTACTACTATAGAGTATTAATGCCCTGCATGCCCAGTATATATCAATGTGTACAACATTTCTGCAGATGTTTTATTTAGATTGATTCAGACATTACCTTTCACTTTGCCTATGTTTGCAGGTCATTCTGAAAACTCCGGCCCCCAGTCGTGCAATCTTGCTGCTGGCTCCTGTCCTGCCATGTGCACCTGCAGCAACAACATAGTGGACTGTAGAGGCAAAGGACTGACGGCCATCCCTGCCAACCTGCCCGACAGCATGGCTGAGATGTGAGTATGACCTTAGGATAAACTATTATGGATACTGTTGTAGCCGTGCAGAGCTCATGAAAAGAATATGATTACTAACGTATAGATTAGCGGCCCGACTGAGAAGCAGAAATGATGTCATGCAAGTGCGAAGTCTGGGTTTTTTTGGGCTGTTCCTAGAATTGTGGTGATCACTAGTGTCAGACCACCAGCGGAGAGGGTTAACATAATAATAAATATTCCGAAACCGGAGAAATAGGCAAGCAAGGGTAATAAGCAGTAGCAACAGGATACTGAAAACCAGGAAAGCTAGGAAAACTGACATTTGGAAATAAGGATCACAGGACCATGAGACAAAACTCTCAGAAATATGCAAGGCTTTAGAAAGGGACATGCAAGGTATTTTGAAAAGCCAATTTAAGGAATAAGAGAGAGACAGAAGCATGTCAAAGACAAGATGGAGACAGAAGGATGAGTACAGAGGATGCAGATAGAGCCAAAGCTCTACAAAAACTTATTCAAATACAAAGAAGTATTGCCCCTATATGTAGACATATATATATATATATATATATATATATATAATTTAATATAATGCCATTAACATATAATGAAAGACCTCATATGCTGTCATGAGCTGTCATGTTGCCATCATCTGTAATTATCCTGACAAAATTTCTCGCATGGTAATTCAAGGTCATGACACCAAATATCTGTTGTGACAATTAGCAGTGATGGCAACAAGGTGGTTACTTTAATTGACCTAACCTGTCATGACAGTATATGATATGAGTCAGGACGTTAATGGCATGGTTGTGTCAATGTGTAGCAGCAGGATGATCATTGTGAACAAAACATGTGTGGGTAGTATATTGTGAAGTAAAATCTTATAATAAATACATTATGTCATATATAATAGTATATTATATCCTCAATATAATGGCTGCCGCTAGTGTTAACGATGATTTACAGCCAAAACAAATGTGACCATGTCACCATGGCAATTGTAAAGGCATCATGGTAGTATTTCATGTAGCTGGACGAAAGTCCTTCAGGAATAGCGCTCATATCCTGGGGAGCAGCCGAACTTTGGATCTCACTCATCGGCCCGCACACATATCCAAACCCAAGTGCTGGGTGGCCATGTTAACAGCTCATTCATCCTCCGGCTGCCTGGCTGTTACAAAGAAAACCGTCAGGCAGCCTCACTGGAGAGCCTCACTCTATTGGCACTATCGGCAGCAACATAAAAAACTGCCTTGACTAATATCGCCTTGGCTCACTCTTAGCACTTTCTTGGCTACTAACTCATCATCGAGGTCTTCTTTCATTTATGTCACTGCGAGAAGTCTCAGTATAGGTGTTGAAAACAAGTCGCTTCAAATGATGCTTGAGTAAAACCTCTAACTGCACTAAATGGTCTATACGCTGATGCTCTTGGAATATAACCCCTGCAGTTGTGTGTGTGTGTGTGTGTGTGGGGGGGGGTGGCGACACTGTATTATACTGTATTATTTGTGTTTTTATTTATTTATTTATGTATTTATATGTTTATTCATTCATCCATCCATTTCATCTGCAGCCCAGACACTGCATAGTTGCAAAGACTGATGTAAACTGGCAACTAAAATCACCGCATATTTCAGAATCTTCTCCTCCATGGCTATCGCTGTTTCTGTGCCACCCTTTCATGAGACCAATGACAAACAAGCGATTTTGTTTATCAAGCCAAATTCTAGTAGAAAATATGTGCACAGAATACACTGAGCTAAATTCTAGTAGCATGCCTGTCATTCCTGAGCTGCAAAGAACACTGAATCTTTCAGAGCCAAAAATAACTGCTGGACTGGGACTGTATTTGAATGACCTTATTTTTTCTTAAAAATGTAGCTGTAGATTGATAGTGGCTAGTGAACTTGTAAGTTTGTTGCAACATGTGAGTTTCTTTAGGCCATGCTTAACACTCTTTGAGTGTTTTGTTTGTACCTGGTTAAACAGTGTAGTCTTTTCACATATTCATTTCCACATAAATAAAATGCTTTGGCTTCTCTCCTGGGTTGTTTGTCCTGCCATTGTATTTAGCCATAGCTGCACACAGTCCCTTCAGGGAGGCAGAAAACATATTATGTGAGATAAAGTTCAGTGCAGTGAACGTCATATGGAAAGGCATATTTCTCAGTCTATTTGTGTTGGGACTGTCAGTAGAATTTTTGTTTTTTTGTTACCTGAATGATTCTGTTGCAGAACAGACGAACTGGATATTTGGCCAAAAGGTTTATTGCATCCCACCCATGTCTGCTTTCTGAAGGATTAGCTCTGTTTAGAGGTGAACAAAAGCAAAACTTCTCCTTTCGTCTCATTAAAATGGAGGGAGTGAAGTGAACTGGTTTCTGTGTTTTAGTTTCTCGGAAAGAGCCCATTTTAAAAATACACACACACAGCATGGTTGTTCCTTAATAACCCTGACCCATTTCTGGAGCTTTGGCAGCGGTGTTCAGAGGGGCAAAAATTTTCGAGGTGGCATGGGAATCCAGAAAGGGGGGTTCATGTTTGAAGTGGCACAGCGGTGGCCCTTCTTCTGTCCAGCCACAAGGCCTCATGGGGGATACACACACACGCGTACACACACACACACAAACGCCACCATTCGGAAATCATATACAGCCTGAAGTTTTAAGACTCTCTGTTTAGGCTGCATGTATAAATGCATTGATAATACATTGGGATACTCTGGAGGAGCTGCTCATGTGATCCAGAACTGAAAATTCAAAATTAGTGCCTGATCTCTCTAACGCTCTTGTGACTGAATGCAATCAAATCCTCATTGCAATGTTCCAAAATCTAGCATTTCCCACAAGATCAGGTCATGTTGGCCATTGTCATATAATGGATAGACAAAACCGTGACATGTGTTGGGATTCCACAGCTCAGCTTGCCGGCTTTGTGTTTTGCAGGAGCATAACTTTACGCTGCATTCGCTTTACAATGTAGACATGGCACAAATTGGATTTTCCCTAAAATCTACCTGATCTGATTATTCCAGAGCTGTGCAAACACAAAAATCACTTCAAATCAGGTTTCAGACACTCATGTTTGATCCAAGACCAAAAATGCATGATCATGCAATTACAATGAGAATGGCTAGATGGATTTTTATCTTAGAAAATTTTGCTCTGCATGTGCATCATCATCATCCGGGGTCAGCAGCAGATATTGTACACCATGACTATGATTTTGTGCAAATGCGAATCAATTTGCGATTGGGGTGTGTTCTCATTAATGACAATGGATAACTACCAAGCAAATGAATTGTATAGGACTAGAAAGATTGCTGACTCAAAAATCTGAATGTGAGTAGAAAAACCAAACCAAAAAATCGAAATTTGAGCAGAAAAGTCGGACATAAAACCAAAGTTTGGAAGAAAGATCAGATCCAAAAATCTGAAATCTGGAAAGGATAAGAGTTTTTTGCACAAGATCAGATCAAAAATTGGATCTGAGCTGAAAGATCAGAGCAAACATTCATAATATTCTTAAAAGACTGACCTTATGATTCCCATAGAATCCACTGCACCCCATAACCCCACCCCCCACTCACCCAATGCTCAACTATCCCAAGTCTTTTCTCCCCCTGCATTATAAAATTGGTCAATTACAGCAGGCTTTCGATTTCTCCAAAAGCAGCCCCACTCGCAAGCAGTGCCCTCGTAACCAGTTAGGCAGTTATTATTTCTCTGCTGTAAATTCCAGGTCTGAGCCTTTTTGTGGGTGTGTGTTTTCACTGTCTGTGTTTCCTGTAGATTGGAGATTTTCGTAGAAGGTTGCCTTTCTTCATTCTTTTGGAGGGTTTGCTCTTTTGCTGTTGTTCTTTGTTTTTTGTTGTTTTTTCTTCAGGGTGACATAGGATGCAGCAAAACATCATTATTGTGTCTCTTATTATGTGTTTTTCGGCTGCAACCACATCGTCTGTTTTAATTAGCTGGGTGGAATCATGCCTGACCCCGCCAGGTGTGACCAGCTGAGGTTAATGTCCTCCTAACAAACTCCTGTTCAGACCTGATAGATAGCATGGTGTGGGGCTGTTTTGGAATAATGTTTCTTCTTTAAACAACCCGTTTTCGGAGGCCTTGAAATCGATTCAAGCAGAGGTTGTCTAGGGATGAGGGAGATCAATCCACAGCCTCTGCGGGGGCCTCGTTCCGACCCTTAATCGATTTCAATCTGCCATTCTCTAAGCTTCCATATTCATCACCTGATCCTGATGTCGTGACAGAGCTTAAAGTCACCGTGAGTATTGATTTTAAAATTGTGGTGATGGTGGGCGGGCTGGAGCAGTTTGTCTCTTTCTCTGTTGTAAACAAACACACCTACACACACACACACACACACACACAGACACACACACACACACACACACACACACATACTGTTGTTGCCTCATGGCCAAGACTCCCAGAGACTTTACGAGAGTGGCAGAACACACTCGTCCCACTGAGTTCTGCAGGCACCAGTGAACGTGACATCTGCTGTAAATTCATTTGGATGTGCTCTTATAAATAAAGGCATAGAAAAGCGCATCCCAAAAAACATGACCACCGCAGGAATGTGCATGGCTGTCTCCTGTGGCCTGGATTTGCTACAATCCGTGGAATTCAGATCGCATCGCTGTAATTCCCACTAAGTGCGTCTTTGAAGTGGGGGAACATGCTTAATTGAAAATGGTGCAAGTTGCCACCAACTTCCAACAGTGTTATTCCAGGGAAAAAACATAATAATGATCTCCAATCTTCTCTGAAGGCCCTAATTTGAACACATCAACACTAATCTGCTCTGGTACACTGTCAGAAAATAGGGGCTGTAAATTTGAGTCCCACAAATTTCAAACAATGTGGGGGAATTCAGAATTTCAGCATAATTAAATGGTGAGGATGTGTCATCCAGACTGGCTTGATGGGAAATGCGGCATTGCAGAGAAACTTACGGTGGTGGAGATAGGAGCCAGATGTCCCTAGGCTTCAGCGCCTCCAAGTGCCGCCACTTAAAGTTAGTACATGAAATGCTGCCTGATGACATTCTTTTGTTTTTTAAATAGACTATTATTTTTACTCTGCCACAAAAACTGTATACATAAATGATCCCTGTTCTTTGCCAGCCAAGCCGACACATCTATCCAGCTGGTTACTGATTTGCTCCCTTCCAAAATTCCTTCTATGGTGTACAGGGGGTCCTCGAGTTACGAGACAGATCTGTTCCTTCGACAGTAATGTAATCTGAATTTTGGTGTTAGCTGAAACACAGCCTAGGCTAAATCACTTATTGATCCTAATACAATTGTAAAATCATAGAAACACAACAAAGCCCCAGAAAAAGGAAAAGTAAAACTCACTCATACGCTCACAGAGTCAGTAAGTACGATTGTAATGATGTAATTCGAGAGGGAGTGAGCATCGTAAAGTGGAAACCTCGAATGTCAAAACTTTTGTTTACTTTCCCAGGGGGGAAAGAAGTGTATTTGGAACAATTTTTAATAACTGGGAGTACAGAGTACAGCACAGCTACGTTCCGTAACAAGTAGACCTATCCTTGATGATACCATCATAATGAAAGCATTCGTCCCCACAGAGGTAGACAGAGTATACTGAGAGGCAGAAGTGGCAAGAGGTTTATGTACACAAGCAGCCGCAATGGTGACAATCTAGGTCACTTCATAGCTCTCTTCAGCAAAGCTTAGAGTAGGATTAAGTCCCGCAAGCAGCTGCCTGTTTCAAGCATTGCAACACAGGTGAACCGTGTGGTCATTAAGCTGGAGGGGAAAAAAAACACTAGGCCAGCCTTCCCAGTTGCTAATGGGATTCTCAGAGCACGGGAGAAATAAAGCTTTATTGCATTCCCTGGCTTTTTCCAGCGCAGCTGACGCTGATTAGGGCCGTCCGACTCTAGAAGGTTCCGCTGTGAGCGAGCAGAGGGATCGCCCTCGACCCTTGAGGGGTAGCGGGGGTTCAGGCGGGGAGGGGGGCACACATGCGATTAATAAAGCTGATTTGCGATGTCCGGCTGATCTGTCCACTTTGGGATTTGAGCCTTTCGACGTGTAAACAAGTGCCGCATCCGACGCAAATTTGATTAGGGAGAAGACGCAAAAGCCAAGTACGATACATCTCCTTGACAGGGGTGTGTATGCGCATAGAATGTATATGCGCATGGGTTTGTGAGGGCACACACACACACACGCCCGCAGGTGCGTAGAGATAAACCCGCGGAGACAGATTCTGGACTTTAGACATGCAGAGATTGATGGTGAGAACTGATTGCACGTGGCTTAATGCTAATGGTTTTCTGCAAGTGAAAAGGACCCTGAAACCTTTTGTGGTTCTGCTCGAATTCAATGTGGTGGCTTGAAGAAACTCGGATATCCAGGAATCAAGAAGGTTTATGGGCACTGTTTTGTCACTGTATGCCATTTCATTGCCTTGGTTGATGGCTCTTTCATTTTGTTGCAGGTTTCGTGGGATTAGGTGTTTGTTTGCAGTTCTAATAGGTGGGGTGGCCAGCGGTCAGCTGCTCAGCTGGCCTGTCGGTGTGTGTGTGTGTGTGTGTGTGTGTGTGTGTGTGTGTGTGTGTGTGTGTGTGTTTCTGCACCGAGGCTGAGCCAGAACTGGCAGCCAAGCAGAGATGTGTTGGGATTAGAGGGCTGAGACCTAGCTTAGCCTTTGCTGACAGTGTCACTTAACAAGGCCGTTCTTCACAGAGCGTGGCCACCTCGCGTAACCACAGTTAGCGCTCTCAACCCACCGGCCGACGGCCTTCTTGCCTTCTGGCTTTTGTCATCACGGCAGACGTTGTCAAGCTTAGGAGTTAGTGAGACTTTGTAGTAAAATACATCGTTCTCTGTCAGGTTATATATAGGGGAAAATGCAGGAAGGAGCCCCTCCTGAAGAACTGTGACCATTCATTGTAAAGCTAATCGGTACCTTAGCTTAACCTGTACAGGAAAAGGATGCATAAATGTACACACAGTTATACTGAACTGAAAGAAAGGAGTATTTTTCATGTCATGGTATAGGTTTTACAGAATATTAAAAGTACTTATCAAAGTACAACACAATCCACAGCATAGTACTTTTGTTCCAGTGCTTTTTTTCATTAGCCATCCTCATTTCTACATCAAACCCACCTTAAGCATTTCAAGTCAAAGAGCTCAGGTTTTGTTTGACCTCAGCACCTTGTCCCAGTGGCATCTGGAAAACTTTAAGCACAATGGTTTGTGGTGAAAAGATAGGAAAGGCTTCTTTCTGCTTTACCTTTCAAACAGTCTGCTACCATGGAGGTGATGTCTAATGGATCTGGAGACACAGTGACCCCAAGATGCTACCCAACTTTAATTTGAAAACTGAGACCTTTTCTTTTCCTTCTTTGACCATCCTCCTCTCTCTGGCTCCTGACAGAGTAGCCTTGTTTCCTTTTCCAGCCTAATTTAAGACCGTTTTGAATTTCTTAAACTGCATCAAGTTATTCTTCTTGTGTTCATTCCCTGATCTGTTCAAGCCGACACACTTTTTTCTTTACTGCAATGGAATGCTCTTGAATCTTTCCCATGGTGAAGGATAACTAATGGATTTTTTTTTGGTTGTTTATAACATTTGGAAACAATTTTTGTTATCAGCGCTCCGTTTTTGGAAGGTAACAGGCCTGCTGGTGGAGACAGAAGGGTCAACTCTAGGGGTCTCATTCTCATCGGAGGAGGAATCCTCTTAATCAGGGTTTATCATCTGTCTTCAGCACATTCTGTGCTGTGACAAAATCTCACTGGCTAAAACTTTGGAGGTCTTTTATCAGTCAAGAGATGTCATAAATAGGGAACACCAAGAGGAATGATTCAGAAGTCTGATGTGCAAACTTATGTATGTGGTTTGAACTATGTATATCCTCACGGT
Source organism: Rhabdalestes septentrionalis (assembly GCA_037832545.1). Taxonomy (NCBI): domain Eukaryota; kingdom Metazoa; phylum Chordata; class Actinopteri; order Characiformes; family Alestidae; genus Rhabdalestes; species Rhabdalestes septentrionalis. The sequence continues at coordinate 1,011 of JBBMFX010022033.1, read as the reverse complement.
AACCAGATTTTCCCACCCTTCATGGCATGAGAAGTGAGAAGGTTTCATAGAACTTACATATAAGTTGGTAGAAGGATTAAATGCAAAAGTTAGTAGAAGGGTTAAAGTGTTATTTTCCAAGAATGGTTCTCAAAATAAGCTTACAGCTATTTTTTTTTCTATTTTCAATATAATATAACAATTTTAATTAGCCTTTTTAATCTTCTTGACCAGGAGTGCCAATAGTTCTGAATGGCTTTGAATATGTATACGTGTATATATATGTATGTATGTATGTATGTATGTATGTATGTATGTATGTATGTATGTATGTATGTATGTATGTATGTATATATATATATATATATATATATATGTGGCAACGGTTTAATGTAAAAGAACTTTATCTGTATTATTAATTACATTTTGATCATCTTCAATAACCATTTGCATTGTAAAAAACCCCATGATTCCTTAAGACAATGGATAAAAACACACATTGTATTAATGCTAAAATTTGATTCAATATATTTAAGCCTGAAAGACCGTTACTTGCATTAGTTTGTCCTTTATACATTGTACGGAATAATGTGGGCCCAATTGCGCTATATCCACATATTTGTGTGAGAAATCCCTATAATGAGATGTTTTGTGCACTGGCGCTGCTCTCCTGGTGCTGTGACCTGTTCTCCCTGGGCAAGATCTGAAATAAAGATGTAGAAGAAAAAGTGCACATCAGTCCAAGGATGTGTCCCAGGCACATTTCTGGGATTTGCACTGCCATTTGTCACTGCTACAAAAACTGGACATTATGTAAATCCTGTCCAGTTGAGGAAGGGATAATGAGACGCACCTGACCATTACGCAATCTGGCCCGCGAAGCAGCATATAAATGGGCTTTGTTGCCATGGTGCTCTTTTGTTGTCTGCCTGTCTGACTTCCACGACTGTCTCCCTTCTCTTTCTCTCTCTCTCTCTCTCTCTCTCTCTCTCTCTCTCTCTCTCTCTCTCTCTCTCTCTCTCTCTCTCTCTC
>JBBMFX010021993.1:0-12399 GCA_037832545.1 Rhabdalestes septentrionalis | reverse complement strand
GTTTTTGTTTTGTTCCAATACACACAAAGGGAATACACATGTGTATGGCAAATCATGTGCTAATTCAATACTTTTCCGTGAGTACCAACAATTTTGTCCGCGTCTGTAAAAGTCCAGAATGGCTGTCGGCCCAATATGCAAACAGCCCTACCATTGGGCTTCATCTCCAACAAGGATGAGGTGGAGAACCTGAAATCATGGTGCCAGGAAATCTGCCTCCAGCTGAACATCAGCAAGACACAATCAGCAAGAGTCAGCAGCAGCCACATACCCCTTAAACATCATGGGGTCTGCAGTGGAGATGATGGGCTTCTTCAAGTACCCGGGTGATCACATGATTACGTGGACTGCACACATTCAAGCCCTGTCCAAGAAAGCAAGGCTGCCTTTCTCTACCACTTATACCCATATCTATAACCATCTGTTTATGTGCCTAATCATCAAAATACGGCTTCCTGCATTTTATCATGCACATAAATACAATTGTATATGTACAGTACACAGTTAAATGTCAAATTTGCACAATATTATGTATTATCTTGTGCAGATTCTTTTTTTAAATATTTATAGTTGTTATTGTATTATCTATTGTATCTGTTATGTATTTGCACAGTTTTAGGTGTGATTTGGGGTACATTTCACTCCACGTTTTACTTGTATAACTGTATGTGACAAATAAAGGATCTTGGATCTCGAATGCCCTTTTCTTCCTGGACAATGCGCCTGCTCACTTATCTAACCTTGAAGATCAAGAGTTCAAGTTTATAAAGGTTCTCTACATTCCACCCAACTCCACCCCTAACCTGCAACCCATGGACAAGCACAAGGTATCTCATTTTGAGAAGCATTTCTACAGGCGTCTGTTTCGTCGCTGCTGTGAGGTGACAGAGAGCACAAACTTCACTCTTCAAGAGTTCTGGAAGGATCACTGTAACATCAAGATATGCTTTAGAATTATCGATGTGGCCTGGCACTGTGTTACAAAGAGCACCTTGGCCTCTGCGTAGAAGAAGCCTTGGCCTGACGTGTCTGAAATGGACATTGAAAGACTGGATCCCGAACTGCAGTGGTGGAGGAAATTGTATCTGTCGGCAAGTCCAATGGACTGGACATTGATGAATGTGACATCATCGAGCTCATCAAGGAGCACTCAGAGGAACTAACAATGGAGGAGTTAAGGGAGCTACAGATGCAGCAGCACACAGGGGTTTTGCAGGAAATAGATGACACAAAGGAAATCTGTGGTAAAAGTGAGGGAAAGGAAATGCTGGGAACATAGGAGAAACTCATATATAAAATCGCAAATCAAGGAACCACTGTAGAAGAGACGTAAAGCTAAACATGTCACAGCAATTTATAACAATGTATAGCAATGTGTATTTAAAGTTTAAACCATTTAATTTGCTTTATATTTTTTTATTAATCCAATTATCACAGCTAATTCTAATTTCTTTATTACCCTTTTGCATTTTGTATGATTGTGTTAGAGTCAAGCTAGTGGTCTTAAACACAGATATTTGAAACTGGTAGCAGACATTCCAGTAATTGATGAACATCATGCAATGCTTTGTTGGTTGATTTGATGAAATGTTTGTCTCTGAAGGACCAGAAAAGTCTGAAGAGGTTCTACTTAAGTGTTTCCTGTGCTATAACATAGATTCATCTCCAGAAAATGTTTGTTCTTTATGAGATTAATAGGGTCTCTATTAGCAGAACAACAGCATTTCTGAGAATTTGTACATTTATTCCTGTGTGACAGGCTCCTCAGAACAGCTTCTCAGTGCAGATTGCTGGAGGACTTCTCTGAAAGTGCTTGGCTGTATACCCTTCTCTAAAAAGAAAGAATCCAGATTGTCCTCCACAAATTCAGTATTCCTCTCCCCTCAACAGGTAACACAATAAATCAATTTATTTCAGTTATTGTAACTTTTATTTTCACAGAAGTGAAATCTGGTTCCCAGTGGATGTATGGTGTACAACATAATACAGTTTCTCTCTGCCAATTTTTTGTTTGAGTTGAGAGCTTATAATACAGTTTATCTAACAATCAGTGAATGAAAGAGAGAACTGTTTGTTGACCTTTAGCAGAATTCACTGTTCTTGGCTAATTCAGTCTCTGCACCTTTTTCGTCAGGTTGAAGAGACTATAGAGTGGCTCTCAAACTACTTTCTCAAGCTGCGTCTGTCCAAAGGAGACTTTAGAAGTTTTGGCCTGCTCTCTAAATGGAGGCCATACGTTGAAGAAATCAAGATGTTTTTTGAGTTTCTAATCAGTTACCTTATTGATCTTGAGCTGAACAATTGCAGCAAGGAACCACTGGGGAGTGCAAGATTGATCAACGGTAAATCTAAGGCACACTGTTTTACGTTAAGGCTGAAATACTGAATTGGAAAACAAATTAGTTCACTCTGAACTAGGGACGGGTACCGAAACCTGGTACTTATCGGTCCCGGTGCCTAATTATAAAAGACCGGAGTATCGATAAGCTTTAACGGTAACTGTTCTGCTGTCGGTACTGGAGAAATGAAAAAAAAAACACACAACAGGAGAGAGCTCACGCGTACACAACAGGAGAGAGCTTGTGCTTATGGAGTGTCAATGGTAGAAAGAGCCAAAAGATCCAAAGTATTATTACACTGAATTTGTAGTGAGTGCAACTGTTTAGATTAGGGTTAGGTTTCAGGTTAAATTGTTGTTATTCTGTTCTCAATTTGTTTCAGTTTTTTAAGTAAAAAATGCAACTAATAGTACAGATAAGAATACTGTTAAAGTTCCGAATCGATAAGTGGTATTGATAAAAGTAGTAATACCCTTAAAACCTTAACGATACCCATCCCTACTCTGAACTGAAGTATTTTACTTCTGTTCCAGCATTGTAACCTATCCTTCCAATCTGCTTGCACATACAAACAGAAATGCACTATCACAGATCATTTTTTCTTTGCTTTACTTAATACTCTGTGACCAATGTAAGTCTCACTGTGCTAAAATTATTCTCACTTGCTGCTACTCACAAATGTTTAACACACTTTGGGAAAACTTAACAAACATGGGGCAGGTCTGAAATTGTGCACATGACAGAGAAGCAGGGAAATTAAATTGTGCTAAAACTCAAAAACAAACCCAACACGTCCTTTAAGAAGGATTGGTTTTGGCTTCCTAACTGTATGTTCATGTTACATTACATTAAGTTAATAGCAACTTAAAATACTACTAATAATATTATGTGTTAAAGCACCATTGCATTTATTTTGTCCTATGTTACATTTTATTTAATGTAGCTCTTCGGGACCTCCATTCTAAAATTACTAAACTGTTCAGACCTTGGATACTCGTCCTGGACACAGATGATGCAAGGTATGGTGTACAGTGCTTACTCATCATTACATAAATGAAAACTGAAAGAATTACATATATAATTATTGTCCTCAATTTGCTTGTTTTTCTTTGATCACAGCAACCCTCGCTGTTCTCCCTGGCTTGAAACTGAAACCACAGTCGCAATCAGTCTGGTTAACTTGTCTACACAGTTGGCTGAGACCTTGCATGAAAAATTCAAAGGTAGGAGGAAAGATACTTTGGTTGAAGGGGGCTTTGCTCAGTCAAATACACACAGCCAGAGCATCAAAACCACAGACTGTTGAAGTACCTATCGTTTATCTCTTAGCAATGGCATCTATCAGCAATGAGCAGCAACAGGAAAAATAGTATAGTGTAAGGATCTGAATGGCTTTATTGGCTGCACAATTAAGTTAGGGCACCTCCAAAACTGCAGGAGGTGTTTTTGGTGTGCAGTGGTCTGTAGGAGGACAACCAGTGAACCAGGACATGCATACACATGAGAGGCGAAATCTAGCCAGTCTGGTCCCACAAAAAGTTCCAGGAGCACAAATTGCTCATCTGGTCTATCTTGCTATGAAATGAAAGCATCAGAACACATAGTTCCCTTTATTTTCCTGCATATGCAGCAGACCAGACAGAATGCCCATGTTGAACCCTATCCACTGCAGAAGGTGAATACAGTGGGAATAATAACTAGACCACGTTGCAGTGGAAGAATGTGGCCTATGTCTGATGAATTGCCTTTGCCATTAATTCATGTGAAAGGCTCGACTTTGTGTGTTATTTATCTGGGAAGGGATGGCACCAAGGAATATGGCAGTGTGTTGATTAGGGCAGTGTTGTACTGGGAAACTTTGTGTTACTTTGACATGTACCCACTACCTAAACATTGTTCAGGTTCAGAACAGGTTCCATGTGTCAGTGGGTTTTACAAGCAGGTGATTTAAATGTTATGTCTGATTTTTGTATTTACTAGTAAAAAGTGGTTATACATTTCCACCATATAAATAACCACTTTCTACATATGTAATAATTTCTTGTTGAATTAAGGTTTTAATCTTGAGTAAGTGGATGTGACATGCATGTTATAACCATATTAAAAGACAGGCCTTGACATGTATTTTCATCATATTCACTTAATGTAACTGCTTAATGAATTGCCGCTGTCCTTTTGTTGTTGGAGTAGAACGTCTCTTACCAGGACAAAGAGGTACCCTGTGGCTGCATCTAATGCACTACTGTGAGACCTGTACCTCTCCTAAGATGCCTGAGTACCTGCTGTACACCTACCACAATGAGTACAGCCGTCTACCTTGGAAAGACCTCCATCCAGACCAGGCCCTCATGAACCAGTTTTTTAATGTGAGTTAAACAAGATTTTTAGTGTTTTTTTAACCATACACTCGCATTGTACTTGCATTACCCTCATGGGCAGTCTGAAGAATCTGGCAAATTGGAATGCAGTCATAAAACATTACACTTGCACATCCACCAACCACCAATTTATTGTTTCATATTCAAAGTGAGTCAAACTGAGTATGGCTTTTGGAGTAATGGAGCATAGTTTAAAGGGGACATATTATGCAAAAAAAAAATTTTTCCATTTGTATCTCAATTTGGGTTTCTACTGCTCCTATAAACACTCCAAGCACGAAAAATATAAATCCATTCATTTTCTATTGAAAGATTTTGGTGTCAGGAATCATATGCTTCTACAAGCCGTTTGGACGGCTTCCCTTTTGTTACGTAAAAAAAAGGAAATTTGCAATGGCGACAGGCAAAGACAAGTCACACATGATGTGTTGTGTTCATCTCGCTCTGGATAGAGGACTGGATAGTGCCTCTGTGTAAAACGTGTACCATTAGCATGGGATGTGTTGGGCGTGGCCAGCAACATCTTATTTGCTAGTAAGAAAGCCCTTAAATGGCTCATTTTGAAAGGAACTAAAACTGTCAAGAATAAAGCTGGTGAGATCTCTTTATGTGAGAGTGATTTTGTGCAAAGAACTTCATGAACATGTTTTGTATAGCCCATAGGCCTATTATAACTAAAGAGAGTATTGCATAATATGTCCCCTTTAAAACAATAGTTAGTCAAATGTAAATTTTACTCATTTACCCTTGATTGTGTTTCTTTAGTTTTGTACTGGCAATACAGAGATAATAGATAATAGGTAGATAATACAAATGCACTGACCAATGAAGCGATTGATCAAACTTGGTGATCCATATTTACTTACTATGTGCCAAAATGTCACTGCAATTCTGATGGACCAATAATTTCGGTGTTTTTATTCATGGCATTTACTTAGGACACTGGAATTCAATTCTGGGATGGCTATGTCAATGAGTCAGACAAATAAATGTAACACACCAGCAATACAGACAGAACTCATCACAAAATTAGATTTACAAAAACATTTAAAATGTTTCCAGACTTGACACATGTGATACACACACAAAAAAAATTTTATGAAAATAATTGATGACTATCACATGGGTAGTGGGAGCATGGAGAAGATGATGAATACGCAAGAGGGTAGTATAATGGATATGGCGGCCTGGCCTGTGCAGAAAAGGCAAAAAACTTAGGGAAATAGTCTTCCCAGAGCTATATAAATCGTTCAAACATAAATCAAAAGTCAAACTGGCCAGAATAGACTGGCTGCGGGACTTTCAGGGAACACAGACAGGAAAGAATACAGATTTTAAAGAGATACTGTCCATGCAAGGTTGTTTCAGAACCAGAGGACAGCCAAACCATGAGCTCACTATTGAGTAGGGCAGTCAATCACACAGGAGGCATCCATCCGGTGAAGGGGCCATGTGTTTCACGGATCAAGGCCCCATCATAGTACTTGCTTTGGGAGCTGACTTTACCTTTATCAGGACTCACCATAGGGACAGTTCTAGCACCTCTGATGAGAGAGGCATAATTGATAAGCAGAACAAGAAAAAAGACACAAAGTTAAACACAACGATAACAAAGGGGAAGGATATAATATCTTGGCTTATAAAAATTAAATAGTGTACCAAATTGATTTGTTACCTAACTGACATACAGGAATTTCTGAAACATGGGCTATATTATGTAGGCACGACTCTGGCCACGAAATAAAGATATCTTTTATATAGGGGTATATTTGGCTAACCAATCTTCCACAAAAACACATACTACCAACATTTCTTACTAGGTTACAGACCTGAATTAAAAAATATTAAACAGTCTCAATATAAACATTTCACAGTCAAAATGAGAAAAATACAAAGAAACATTGAAATTTGTGGCAAGGCTCTGCGGACTCAGAAACTAACCTCAAGGATGGTGAAACTCAAACATTCCTTAAATAAATAAACTTACAAACATCGTTAGCCGAAGAGGCAGCTTAAATGACTGAGCCAATTTCTAAACAGGAAATAATGGAGACTATAAAACGCTAAAAAACAATAAATCACCAGCGATCGATGGTTTCCCAGGAGAGTTTTATAAAAGTTTAAGGGAAGAAAAAAACACCAGTGTTACATAAGGTCTTCAGTTATGCTCTATCATCAGGGGACCTGCCCAAATCATGGTCTGAAGCCATTATTTCAGTCCTACACAAAGAAGGGAAAGATCCTCTATGTGAAGATATAGGCCTGTGAGTTTATAAAGTATTACTGTTTTCAGATGACTTACTTGTACTAATGTAAGACCAATCCCTATCGGTGCCAGCTCTATTAGAGAACCTTAAAGAATATGGGAGACTCTCAGGGTATCTGGCGAATGAAAACAAATCTATTGCTATGATGATCTCAGGTAAATGTCCAGCAAAGTTGAAAGAAAAGGTGAACTTCAAATGGGCTGACAAAGGGCTAAGATATTTAGGTGTTATTACGTATTGTGCCTCACAGTTGTATGATGCAAACTATGGGAGGTTGATTAAAGAGATTAAGAAGGATCTAGATAGATGGGAGGTTCTACCCTTGACTCTCAGTGGGAGGGTAGAAATAATTAGAATGAATGTATTGCCAAAGCTTTTGTTCCTGTTCCAATCACTCCCAATTAGGATCCCTAGTTCTACCTTTAAAATGCTGGACAAAAGTGTGTCAAAGTTTTTATGGCAAAACAAAAAGGCAAGAAGTAAATATAAAATGCTTCTGCCCCAAAGAATAAGGGAGGATTGAATTGACCAGATCTGAGGAATTGTTTTTGGGCAGCCCAACTAAAAGCTCTTGTTCTGTGGATAACTATTGATAAAGATACTATATGGGTGGAAATGGAACAAAGAGTCTGTCCAAAGGTAACTTTAGAAACACTGCCTTTTATAACAAAAGCAGTACAAAAAAAACCTTAAAATTCAAAATGTTTGGATTAAAGAAACACTGAAAATTTGGTCTAAATACAAAAGAAGTTAAACATAAGTTCGGTGAGTAAGGCCACAAAAATTGCAAAAACTCAGACTTTGTAGCATGGACTATAGACACAGGTTTTGAGAAATATTTAAGGGACCAATTCTGAAGTCATTTCAACAACTCAAAACAGGAATTTGAATTACCAAAGATTTTTATAAATATTTGCAATTTAGGCATTACCTCCAGAATCATAGGGAGTGGGGAAAAATATCAGAGAAACCGACAAAAGTTGAAGAACGGTTTGTCATTTAAAAAGGGGGAATCAAAAAAGGGTCTGATTTGAAAGATGTATAAGGCATTACAGTGGGAGTCCAAAGTTAATAATATGGATGTAAAGGAAAAATGGGAGCTAGAAGCGAATATTGTGATAACAGATGGTGACTGGGAGAAAACATTCAGGTCAGGGCATAAATTAACTAACAGTCCAACCTGGAGGGAATTTGATTGGAAGGTGAAAATGCGCTATTTTAACACCTCAATCATCACCTCAAAATATAATAAAACATCTAATTTATGCTGGAGGAACTGTGGAGTGGTGGGTGACTTCATTCATATATTCTGAGATTGCCCAAAGATTGTAAATGACTGGAGATGTGTACAAAAAGTAATAAAGAAAGTTATGTGTATTGAGTTACCCCTGGATCCAACACTGTATCTATTGGGGATATTACCTGAAGATCTGCTAGCTCAAGATTATACATATTTGTTAAGAGTTCTGCTCCTGATAGCAAGGAAAGGGATTACAACCTTGTGGCTAAAGCCTCAACCCCCCAGTATCATGCAATAGAGAGACATAATAAAAAAGGTCTACACTATGGAAAAACTACAGCAAAACAACTGAAACTAGAAACATTCAAGACTAATTGGAAACAGATCAAACAAATAATAATTGAGCCCTAAACACCTCTTTATTTTATTTATATTTATTTATTTATTTATGTGTTTGTTTATTTATTAATTTATTAATTAATTTTTACATTTGTTTTATGTATTCATTGTCTTTGTAATTATTTATTTATTTATTTCTATTTCTTCTTAATTTAAAATATATGCATATGAGTGGGATGTCCATATATGGATGTATAGATCTTTCCTTTTTCTTTTAGTCCCCCGCTGTCATCTGGCTTACACCTAAGGAAGCAAGGATTTAGGGTGGTGTCTGAGAATGTGGTAGCATTTATAGACATATGTACAATAGTATACAAGATAGGTTGCTATACATGTAGGTGTATAGGGGTAATAATAAATGGAACAGGATGTACAGTGAACGGGGGCGATGGGGATTTATTTTATATCTCGTTGTATCTCCATGTTGCATGTAATAAATAAAAAGTAAAAAAAAAAAAAGAAGAAATAAATAGGGTTAGAAGCTCAGTCAGCTGGAAAGAGCTTAGAGTAGAGCCACTGCTCCTTCACATTGAGAAGAGCCAGAAGAGTTGGCTTAGGCGTCTGATAAGGATGCCTCCTGGACGCCTCCCTGGGGATGTGTGCCGGGCATATTCCACTGGGAGGAGACCTCAGGGAAGACCCAGGACACGCTGCAGAGGCTATGGGATCCCCTTGGTAGAGCTGGACGAAGTGGCCGGGGAGAGGGAAGTCTGGGTTTCCCTTCTTAGGCTGTTGCAACCCGACTCCAGTTAAGCGGGAGATAATGGATGGTTGGAAAATTAATACCTAATAATCAGACTAACCTCAAATCGTGACATGCTGTAATCTCAAATAGACTTTGGTGAAATCCATTAGTATAATTTCATTAACACATCATCCTTTCATTTTTCCTCAAAAGTAAGTTTTGTAAATCAAGTCATCCTCCATTCTTGAGAGTCTCCAGGTTTCTGTACATGAGTAGCAGAGTCTAAGGGTTTGTTTCAAATGTTTTTAATCACTTTTCATATTTAGCCAGAAACAACTTCTACACTGTAGATTTAAATGTATTAACTGGCACCACAACATAAACTGGTGGTATATTTAAAATTTTACATATTTTGGGGAGAAAACAAAAAGTTAGGACAAGGGAAATAAAACCACAAAAGTGTAAGTATTGAGTGCCCAATAGTCATAAGAAAAAAAGCCAATGCACAGCACACCGTGTGAACAGCATGAAATATCCATTTAACCCATTGAAGCAGTGTGCACTTGTATCTTTTGAATGATTGGAATGAAGTGAATTGACCCCTTATAATCACTCATGAACACACCACAGCACACAATATGAAAAATGGGCTATTCTCTGCCACCAACGAAGGGAGCTGTGTGTGGGGACAGTAGCTTGCTCAAGGGTAATACAACGTTGACCAAAAGGGTAACGTAGTGATGAAACTGAGTTGAACCCACAAACTTCTCATTACAAAGGCAACACCCTATCCACTAGGCCACATAAACTTGGAAAATTGAAAATTAATGTTTTCTATGTGGACTTTTCCAGCCTTTGTCTCTCTTTAACAGGTGGAAAGAGGCAGTCCCAAAAGCTGTTTCCTTTTCATGGGTGAAGTGCTGTGTGAAGTTAATTGGATCAGTTCATTAAGTGATTCTATGAGCCCCCAGCCTACTGCCAATGCACACACAATGGTGGTCTACCTGCTCTACCTGATGGTTTTCCTGGCTAAAGAGGAGTACCTTGTTAACAAGCCTGTGAGTTGTTTTGCGGTCATGAGAGGTCTGTCCTTTTAAAGGTTGATTATTCAGTTAAGCCTTCTAAAGCCTAGTTGAGGGAGTGTTTCAGTGGGGAAACATCCTAATATGTGAAGTATGACTGTGTATTTTTATAATTAAGCTTGGATTCATTCAGTCAATCAACAGTTATTTATAATGTGTGTACAAATAACGTGACCCTTATCAGTATAAATCAAAGAATAAAAGATGAAACTAAAGTCACCAGGGATCAAATGGGCATTTTCTGCTTATTGTTGATATTTTGCATGTTTTGTTTTTACATTCTTTAGAAAATCAGCAAATAATTAAAAACTCTAGTACGTTTTCCCATCCACATACTCTCAGAAACCTTGGATTATCCACAGAACTTCAGTCCCCTGCTGTTACATTGCTTTCTACTTATACACCATTCTCAGTCTTACTAATATATGTAATCCTATTTCCTTTTATTCAGAATCATTAAATTTATACCAGAATTATTCAATTTCCTCCTAAGAAAGTCAATTACACAGTTTCAGATGGCTGTAAATGTATTTATGGCTGTAAAAGTATTTATGAACTTTAATTCACACATTACTCTCCACCCTCCACATTGCTAAGTAATATAGAATTATTGTCGTTTTGCTATGAGTGAGGAATTATTGCATGCTTTTTTAATTGGCAGCAATAACCACACCTTCAGAGGGTTAAAAATCTTATTCCAGGAATTTAAGACTTTAGTTAAATCAGCCAATTAAGTATGGCTAATTCAGCAAATTAAGTGAACATAAAATTAAACCTACATTCTGTATCACAACCTCCCAATAAACTGGACATTCCTCTCGCAAAATAATTTCATGTCAAAAATGTTGGGTTAAATGTAAAGTTGACAAGTTTTTCTTTCTGCTTCTGTAGGAATCCTCCCTACTGAGTCTGCTTGGCCAATCAACCTTACTGCCCTGGCACTTAGTAGACTTCACTTCCTACCAAAATGTCACAGCCTATGTGAACACACACTACCCGGCCTGTCTTGTTCTCAACTGTGATTCATCTTCACAGCTAGTTATCAAACTCCTTAAAATGGCAGCTGGCTTTGGCTCCACACTAGATGGGTTACATCACAAGGTTAGCTGAAAATAATTAATCAATTAGAATTGAAAAAAGTAAACTATTTTTCATCAGCTGACTGTTTCTCTTTTCTGTTAGGACATGACTTTAAAGTGTCAAGCCTTCCTCCATCTGATGGGACAGTTTTTGACATCTCTGGATCAAAATAGTAACATCAGTCTGACCTCCTTAGAGACAGAGATGGAGAGACTTTTGGAATGCATCATCCTTTTCACCCCCCCAGGTGGGAGACCAGCTTTCTTTTTCTGTTCTGTTTCTGAAATCGTAGCTTGTCATTTTATTCAGATTATCCAGACTCTTAAATTATGTCATTTGGATATATTCAGACATTAAAGTTCTAATTAAATTTTGGTTTAAAAGGCAGTAGAACAATATAATTTAGCTTTTATTTTCAGCAGAGGTGGATAATGTTATTCCAGACTGGCAAAATGTATGATCATCGACCAGATAAGATTGACCTCTGTGAAAATCCATAATTATTCCATCAGTAAAGCTAATCAAAACTAAGAACTGTATCCTTGCCTTCTTAGCATTGATGTTGTTGTTGGAAAAGGAACTGAGAGTCTGTATAAATATCTGGATCAGGAGTAAAAGTCTCTGCTGAAGCTTTATGCAGCGGTTGGCCCAGCTTTGAGAAGGGCGCAAGTGGAGCCAGGTCAGTCGAGGGCAATTTCCCATGGTGATCAGCAGGGGCGCAGCGAGGGGGTGGCTTTGGGGACTGCAGCCCCAAATCTCATTTCAAAAGCCCCGAATCTTTTCAAGCTTTTAAAAAATATGACAACCCTGACAATATATGCTGCCTATGAAATACATTTAAGCTCATTAATTGGCACAAACCCCCGTTTCCTTCATTCTTAAAATGCTGTTATTTCAACGGGCTGAAACTACAAAAACAGAATTCCACC
>JBBMFX010021975.1:2500-12401 GCA_037832545.1 Rhabdalestes septentrionalis | reverse complement strand
CACACACACACAAACTCACGAGCACCAACAACACGTGAGAGAGAAAAAAGAGAAATTGAGAGAGAGATAGAGGGAGAAGCAAAGAGAAGGCATGCAAGAGAGAAAAAGAGAGATAGAGAGAGAAAAAGATAGAGAGAGAGACAGAGAGATAGAGAGAGAGGGAGAGAAAGAGAGAGACAGAGAGATAGAGAGAGAGGGAGAGAAAGAGAGAGACAGAGAGAGAAAGAGAGAGAGAGAGAGAGAGAGAGACGGAGGGAGAGAGAGAGAGACAGAGAGAGAGAGAGGGAGGGAGAGAAAGAGAGAGACAGAGAGAGAGAGAGAGAGAGAGAGAGAGAGAGAGAGAGATAGAGAAAGAGAGAGAGACAGAGAGAGAGAGAGACACAAAGAGAGACAGAGTGAGAGAGAGATTTGCTGAGCAAAGGGAAGCTTACAGAGTTTTTGCTGCAGTTCATTGCTGCTTTTATATTTATCATTGCATCTCACACAAAGCACAAAATCTTGGTGTTCTTTGAATACAAATCTCGCATTTTCATCCCACACCCATCCTGAACCTGCAGGACCTTCTTTACAACATCAGGATATTCTGTTCCTCACCCTTGAACCCTCTCAGAAACTGGTACAGTCACGCACTCTTCTAGAATCACAGTCATCAGGATTTCATGCTACATGAAAACACTTGGTTTTGATCCTAATGTGAATTTTAAAGCGAATTTATAAACACTGTTTTAAGGTCACTGACACTTTTTCTCACTTCAAGCCCTAAGAACATCTGTTTGAGTGCAAATGAACACATTCAGTCATCAGGCCACACTCACTACAGGGCTATTCACGCATTATTCCAGGCTAATAATGCATTAATAACACAGTAATTCAGCATTTAGAAGCTCTGTATTAGGATCAATTTATAACATCTGTTATAGTGCAGATTAATTCACTCCTTCATCAATCAGGGATTATTTATTCATTGATCTCAAGCTATATGACTTCCACTGCCCATTATTTAAAGAGTAATGAAGCAATAGTAACACAGTAATTCAGCATTTATAAGTTCTGTATTAAGGTCTCTGGCTCATTTTCTTAGTTCAAATACTGGAAACATCTGTAGCAGTGGAGAGTGATGCATTCGTTCAAAAATCAGTGACGAATTGTGCACTGACTCCAAGCAGTTTTCAGGGTAATAACACATTAATAACAAAGTAACGCAGCATTTATAAGCGTATAAGGTCAGGGGCACATTTTTTCTTACTCCAATCCTTTAAAACATCGGCGAAAATCATGATTAATACACTCATTTATAAATCAGGGATGATCTTGCTATCCCAAGCAAGGTGATGCTCAATGCCCAAACAAGTGTTAACAACACCATGGTGTCTGGGGGAGCCGGGGGTGTGCAGGTAGAGTTGCACAAGGGTGATGCCATTTAAAGCTCTGAACAATATTTACATTAAATATATGGATCAAATTCATTTCATTTTGACAGATCTCCTGAGCATATTCACATATATGGGCTATGCAAACTTCCATCCCCATGATAATCAATCATCAAAAATCCACCTTTTAATCAATAATCCCCTGATAACCAATAATCCACCCGATAATCAATAATCCACTGACAGCAAAGTAACATTTGACTGTTTAATTCAATCTAGTTAAAATTAGGCTCCTCAACTCCTATATTGTTTCACCTGGGCTGGAACCCACATAGGATAACATCAACCAGCGGCACCAAGCATGAACTATATGGCGTTATTACTGATAATTACATTATTACTGATAATTACATTATTACTGATAAATACATTATTACTGATAAATACATTATTACTGATAAATACACTAACGTTAGCCGCCTCTCTCGGTTCATGCCAGTAGCAGTGCTGTGTAAACATGTATTGTAACTAAGCGAGCTCAAGTGAGTGTGAATGGGGGAGGGGTGTTGTGGGCGGGGCTGCAGGCCCCCACCCGCTTGTGAGCAGGCTATGTTTGTTCTTAAGTAATAAGCTCTAAATATAATTTTAGCTTACAAATTTTACACCTGTGAATAAACCCATGCCCTAAAAAAGCTCCTGTCACCACTAGGGGAGCTGTAGCGCCCCCGGCTCCCACCTAGGTCCCAGTAAACGTGGATGGAAAGCGATCCTACACGGGCGGACCGGTTGGAGAAAGAAACCCGAGGTGTACTCACGATGTGCAGCTTCAGGTAGTCCCCGAGTCCCGAGGAGCTGTCCACCCGGATCAGCAGGGCATCCTTCAGCTGCGTGCTGAAGCCCAGCGCCAGCCGGTCCGCCCGCGTGCTGGGGCGGTCGTTGGGGGGCCAGGTGTAGGTGATGCGCCCGCCGTCACGCCCAAATATGTACGTCGTCCCCGCTGGAAGGAGAACAGAGAGAGAGAAAAGAGAAGAGAGGCATGTTAGCATCCCTATAGCACCCTGTACACCTCTTCCTCACACTGTAGGTGATACTTTTCAGCAGTGATGTCATCAGGTTCTCACTCAGATCTTTATTCACTCCTCTGTGTTTCACCAAATGTTTGTTTCGTTCCCTCGTCGGATCTCATTCTATTCTTGGCGAAGTCACTTCTCATAACGACATGCACTAATAATCTGCTACTTTATTATAACTCTTACTATCTTTACCTGTTTAGGATGAAATCATTTCCCTCGGTATGAATAGTTCTTTCTTCTCTAATGTCTTTAAATTGTCATCATAAATGAGAATGACAGTACAGGGGGTCCTTGAATGATGATACACTGATATAACCTGGACTTTGGTGTAAGTGGACACACCCGAGTCTTGGCCAATGATCCTCACACAGTAAAATAATAGAAACACAACTAAGCCCCAGCAAACTGAAACATCCTTCACTCAGATGCAACATGACTACGTATTCGTCCAACACGTAACCAAACTAGTTCCACCACATAGTCCATAAGTACGAGGATAACGGTGTAAACCGAGTCAGAGTGAGTGACGTAAATTCGAAACGTCGTATGTTGAGACTGTTGTACCTCAATTGCTACTAGGTATTCTGATTATGATGCTTTTCAGTATATTAAAGGGCCCAAATCAATCTCTTTTCTGCAATTATAAAGGCTTAATCTGTAAATATTGTGTACAACTATTCATTTTCCTCCCATCTACACAGGCAATGTGTGGAAAATAAGCTACAAATCCGTCCGTTTTGTATGACATTTTGTGATGTCGCAGTGTTAATACATGTAAATATACAGGGGCTCCTCAAGTTCAACAGCGATGTAACCCAAATTTTGGCGTAAGTGGAAACACCCAAGTCTCAGTCCCTTATCGATCCTTACACAGTGAAATCATAAAAACCCAACAGAGGCACAGGAAAACAAAAAGGAAATCTCCCTCAATCAGATGCCGGGTTACTGCGTATTCCTCTACCGTGTAACCAAAATAGTTCCCCCTCGTAGTCCGTAAGTACAAGGATAATGGTTTAAACCGAGTGGGAGTGGGAGTGAATGTCGTAAACTCGACACGTCGTATGTTGAGACTGTTGTAACCTGAGAACACCCTGCATTGGCAAGGTAAATAAGCTCATTTCGTGTGGACTTGGCATTCAGGTGAAATTCAGTGCCATTCAGGAGTTGTGAGAGTGGGAATGAACTTGGAAAGGCATTTCGAATCCAACCCAAGTCCATGTGAAGACAGTAAAGGGCGAAAGAAGCTCCACAACAGTGTCCACTCAAGATAGGGTGGTGACAGTAATGGGCAATAATCAGCTTGTAGTCGGAAACACGGCTGAACAGTACCAAACCCACAAAATAATGCACTCTATATAAACGTGGTGTTCAGGGGTGACTATGATAGAATACATTTTTAATCTTTGTATATATCCTGGAAGAAATTCCTTTATTTAATTGTAAATATCTGCCCATCAATCCATTTTCTACACTTTTTCAACACCTCTTATTATAAAAAAAGGCACGTCTAAGCTGAAAACATCCTAAATATTGCATATGTGGGTTTTCTGACAGATTTTGAGACTTTTCTTGTGTAAGTTGTGTCCAAATATTTAGTCAGACCATTAAAACAATCCTACCCCATTGTTTAGCTTGAGCTGAAGAAAGGATAAGGGACACTTGTACACATTGTTAAAGTATTAGAAAATAAAGAATATCGCAGAAAGTAAAAGTAAGCAACACAAGTGATGATGATTGAGGTGTCCCACTTCCCGGCCATATCCAGGAAAACGGTGTGAGCGGATGCAGAAGAGTGACACTAATCGTTTTGCATGTCTACGAGTTAAAACCTGCTTTGCGACTTTATTTTATTTTATGTGGAATTGGACTCCGGCTGCTACTCGTCATGTCATCACCTGAGAATACCGTAGCGTCAAGTGGCTTTAAACTGTGCTGGAGTGGCGCACAGTCTGCTGCATTTCAATTAGCCACATCAAAGCGAAACAGTGTTTTAAGATTATTGGCAGCGGCTCCTCGATTCACAGCGTCTCGCTGATCCCGTCACTTGCTCGGCTCTGATGAGGCGCTAGGTCACCCGACGGAGGAGGATTAGAGTCAAGAGATGCAGCAGTAGGTTCAAGGCTCCACCAGGTCCGAACACCAGGACCACCCCCGGGGTCCACCCTCCCCCACCCCCAAAGACCACCCTCCTCCAGTCCCGGAGACTACCCTCCTCCAGTCCCAGAGCCTACCCTCCTCCAATCCCGGAGACTACCCTCCTCCAGTCCCAGAGACTAGCCTCCTCCAATCCCGGAGACTACCCTCCTCCAGTCCCAAAGACTAGCCTCCTCCAGTCCCGGAGACTACCCTCCTCCAGTCCCAGAGACTAGCCTCCTCCAGTCCAATGGACTAGCCTCCTTCAGTCCCGGAGACTAGCCTCCTCCAGCCTGCATAGACCACCCTCCTCCAGCCCCAGAGACCATTTTCTCCCACCGACAGAGACCATACTCCTCCAGCCTGGGGGACCTCCCTCCACCACCCCGGAGACCATCCTCCACCACCCCTGGAGACCATCCTCCTCCAGCTCCAGGGACCAGCTTTCTCCAGTCCCGGAGACTGTCAGCTCCACTGACCATTCACAGACACAGACTGTGGGCCATCTCACACACAGCCCTTCCACCCCTTACACTCACACACATCCATTTCACCCCTCACACTCACACTCACACCCACCCATTCCACCCCTGCTCCCCTACACACACACTCACACAAACCCCTTCTGCTAATTTATAAATAACATGCTTCAGCACAGGAGTTTAATAAACAGATCTAACCTGTTCAAGTATCCCAACAGGTTTCTGAAATAAATAATACATTATTTTTTATAACTGTAATGTGTTTGTTTGCACCTGAAAAGAGACCATGGGTGACTCTGAGTGGACACTTTCCTGCCTGACAGCATTCACACTGCGCTGAGACCCAAACACAATGGTGGAGGTGGGTTGCGTTCCGAACTCCCTGCTTCAACTGTGCATTTACACCTGAGATCAATCTGCGCTTTCTTTCAACACCGGGTGCGAAAACCAGAGAGAATATTCAGTAGGAAATAAACGTGAATGGATCAGTTTCACAAACAAACAGGCCCGACTGGAGGAAGCGGCTCAAATCCTCTCAGCTAATCCACTGAGGCGCGCCAGCCACAGGATCAGGCTGGTCCCGATCACTCGGGACAGAAATACGGGTTCCGGCTGCCTCGTTTAAATATTCATCGACAGGTTGCGAGTTAAAGCGCTTCGGGGAAAACAATAGATAATAAATCCCGCTGACTGTAATCCTCACATTCTCCTGTAAAGTGTCCTCGCCAGGCGAGAACAATATCAATAAACTGCTCTGCATTTATTTATACATCTGCCTCGCACTCCTCCACAGCCCAGCGGAATCGCTTACACAAGAAAGACCAGAGAGTTCTCCCTGGCCTCGGCCCCTCCCACACCCTCCGACCCTCAGGACGCAGCACCACAAACACACTGCACCTTAAAATGCACCGAACAGCTTCCCCAAAGGCTGTCACACATCAAATGCCATGCAAGACTGGTACATTCAGGTCTACTACACAATAATTCTGGCTTTAAAGGGCCCCTCCCTCTGGACTGAGAGATAGTGTTTTCCTCCAAGCGTGTTGAGGTGCTCGATTAATCAGAAGCAGTGGAGCTTCACACCTGCTGGTCCTCACAATCAAGCATCAAGTGATGGAGAACAAAGCTGGGAATGACTGTTTCCGGAATTTTGCCATGAATTTTTTTTTTCATTTGATATATCATATCAAATTATATCATGTCATATATTGTATTCTATCATATATTTTCATGTATTTCATGTATAGTCATGTCTTGCATTGTAACATATATATTGTCATACACCACATTGCATCATGGTATCATATCATATTGTATCACAGAATTATATTGGTTATCAAACACTGTATCCTATCATATACTGCATCTCATCATATCATACCATGTTGTATCATCTCGTATTTTAGCATCTCATATATTCTATTATATACTGAATGTTATCATTCATTGTTTTGTACCATACATTGTCATGTCATATTGCATAGTATAATTTATTGTATTGTATCACACTGTCATCTACTGTATCGCACCACAAATTATATCAAATCATATACGAAATGTGTCCTACATTATAGATGGTATCATACATAGAAACATTTTTGTCATATCAAACTTTATCATGAGTAGTGTTGAATCTATTTTATCACATCGTATATTGTATCATGTCATATTGTATCATACATTATATCAAACCATACATGGTATACACTGTTCTGCATCATATACTGCATCGTTTCATATTGTACCATATATTGTATCATTCATTGTATTGTATCATATTGTATCATATATTGTATACCACAATATATTGTTTCATATTGTATCATATACCCTACATTGTATTGTATCATTTTGTTTGAGCGTATATTGTATCCTACATTGTATTGTATCACATTGTATCGATCGCATATATTATCTTACATCGTAGTGAATCATATTGTATCGTATATTGTATTTTACATTGTATTTTATCATATGGATTGCACATTGTTACTTTATCAGAACCATGAATAAAGCATCAAAAAATCAAGAGTTTTTAATTGAAGGAATCGTTACACCTCCACAAACTGCACTTATCAATATGGTTTAATTGTTGGGAGACAACTGATGCCTCATCTTGATGGTTGCCATGGCAACAGTATTGACGACCACGGCTGGCATCGTAAACTTGGACCCAAAATTCATGTTTCATTTATAGTATAAGAGCAATTTTACATGTAGAACTGCATTCTATCTACATATGGTTATGTAGACTGTAACACCAAGTGACCCAAATCTAATTTTTTGGTCTAAATGTAAACACAGATGTTTTTTTGCAGCTGCAGCCTCAGTATTAACAAGTGATTTGCTCCAGTGACCGCGTGTGATCGGATTTCTAGACTTCTGGGCACATGTCCTGAGCACATTTACGACATTAGTGTCGGCATTTGTCTTCGTCAAAATCAAAAAAACAAAACAGGCTTTAACAATCAAGGGGGAGGCCGCCGCCTTTATCTCTGCTGGGAGGAGAAAGTTGATTAGATGATCCTGTGATGCTGTCGGGGAAGCTTTCAGCTCCAGACGTGCGTTAATACCAGGTGTGAACGGGGACCGGGCGTACCTTAATATCTAATATCATTTCTAATCAGAGCCACTCCAACACACGCTCCCTGGCGTCCCCTACTCGGGCCCCGGGACTGGAATGATCTCAATTAAATTTAATGCTTTTAAATTTGCTTATTTTTCCCCATGCCACCAGTTTAAACAAGCAAAAGACATGTTTTGTCCTTTCGCGTTTCCTTCTTCTCAGCTGGAGTGATCCTGACACCACTTTGGCTCCTTCTTTCATGCCTCACACTCTACTTATCCGACCTACCAGCCAGAGAAACAGACTCTGGCGACACTCTCCTTTAACATATGCCCTTGCTATGTAATAAACATCATAATGTCATAAGCTATTATGACAGATTTGGCAAAGAAAGTCGTTCATTTATTTTTTATCTGATCCTTCATCAGTGTCAAGTCCACTGTAGGGCCCTGACTGGTAAAATGACATCATATTACCATTATATTTTAAAATGTGCAATTAAAATGTTCAATTTATTTGATGCATTTCTAATTTATTGTTCAATGTGTTAAATGTTCAATTTATTTGGTGCATTTTTAATAGACTGTACATTGGAACATTATTCTATATTATACTATGATACCATAATGTGTATTTAATACCAAACATCTTATCTTATCTTATTACTGGTAGCCGAAAGTGGGACTCTATGTTGTTTCATGTCATAACGGCTTATTTGTCTAAGCTCATTAACCTCTGACAATTAACCATTACCAGAATGTACGATATGCATTACTTGTTAATATCTTCACATTCTATGTTAATGTTATGTAATGTTATATTGCTGAATACAACCTGTCATAATTATAACAGCTCATGACAGCTTATGACACCTGACATATTTTGGCACTGTTATCCATTGTTTGTTAGCGTAGTGGCAGAGTGGCATATATGATATTTCTCATTTTTACTAGTTATATTACTGAACACAATATGTTATGACAGCTTATGACAGCTGCTATCTTTGGTTATATTATATTTGATGTTTGCTCATGTCATCCACTATGACATCAAAACTTCACGACCGTTAACTGTACATTTACAAACATTGACATAAATTTTGCAGATGTTATAATTTGTCATGACAGAGTTTGTTCAGTAATACAACAGGACCCTTCACATTTAATGTCATGTCATATTGTATCATACATTATATCATACCATACATGGTATACACTGCTCTGCATCATATACTGCTTCGTATCATATTGTACCATATATTGTATCATACATTGTATTGTATCATATTATATCATATATTGTATACTACAATATGTTGTATCATATTGTATCAGTCATATATTGTATCTTGCATTGTATTGTATCATAGTGTATCATATAATATATCCTACATTGTATTATATCACATTGTATTGATCGTATATTGTATCTTGCATCATATTGTATAGTACATTGTATCCTACATTTTTTTGTATCATGTTGCATCAATCGCATATATTATCTTACATCGTAGTGAATCATATTGTATCGTATATTGTATCTTACATTGTATTGTATCATATGGATTGCACATTGTTACTTTATCAGAACCATCTATTGTTTGAAGTCATAGTGTCTTTTTTAAATAAGGCATCAATTGCCTTATTACAGCTCATGACATATTTCAGGACTGTTGTATTTTGTTTGAGGTCATAGTGGCACAGTGGTACATGTGTTGTTTCACTCATTTACTTATCTATACAAATAATTCTAGTAAACAAAATCCTCATGACACATAATAACAGCTCATGGAAGCTCATAATATCTATTATGTGTTTGATGTCATTGTGGCAAAGTGGCACATATGTTATTACACTTATTTGCTTAATTGTATTAATTATGTTACAGAACAAAATCTATTGTTTCACCTTATGACATCCTACAATTACTTATGCCAATTAATAACAGTTAATGGCATCTGCCATCTTTTAGCACTGTTATCTTTAGTTTGAAGTCAAGGTGACACAGTAGCACATTTTTCACTCATTTGCATAGTTTTACTGATGATTCTACTGAACAAAGTCTGTCATGATACCTTATGACAGCTTATGACAACTTATGCCAATTAATAACAATTAATGGCATCTGCCATCTTTTGGCACGGTTATATTTTGTTTGAAGTCATAGTGGCACAGTGGCACATATTTCACTCATTTTCATAGTTTTGCTAATTATTCTACTGAACAAACTCTGTCATGATACATTATGACAGCTTATGACAGTTAATGGCATCTTTTG
>JBBMFX010021965.1:0-12401 GCA_037832545.1 Rhabdalestes septentrionalis | reverse complement strand
CTAAGAGATGGTTCGAGAAACACTCGTGGAAATGTAAACAACTTAGGTAAGATATATCTTAGAAAATCTACTTAACGTGCTAAGAGTGTTCATTATCGAGAAACCGGGCCCAGGTTAGTTATATAATAAAAGATGTGTGTGACTGTTTAATCAGACATAAGTCTGTGAATGCTGCTACGTGTTCAATCGTCTGTACCCATAAATGACTTGGGAAGAGCCCCTGAAAACGCACAACCACAGCACTAAAGCACTCTGAAAACTGGTTTTATAACAAACACACAATCACTTTTCGCATTTTCTTGGGGAAATACATGTAGTTTTTGATGACACTTCAGACAGTGATAATGGAAAGCAGGAAATGGTTTTGTAGTCTTATCTTGCTTTGTAAGAGTCAGTTATCTTTAGTTTCAGGTCCTCATACAGCTGCTTAGATGAGCTCATGGTTACCAAGTGAAAGAAACACTCTGAGAGGTTCATATCATTTATTCTTCTCTGAAATTGTCAGAGAAGACCTAATGAATCAAGTAAAATTACTGACCTCACTAGTGGATCAACAATTTGACAAATGTTATGTGTCGTTACTTCCACATGCAACTGCGTTTTACATATAAAAGCAGTTTCACTTTTTTTATTCATTTTTTCATTTTTTTATTTTTTTTGCTTTGAAAACCTCAATACCAATGTCAAACTGGTAACTGATGCACCCAAACACATTTGGGTTACACAGGAGAAAGTGATAAATTAGTATTTGAATTAATCTCTCTACAGCAGTGGTCCCCAACCCGGGGTCGCGGACTGGTACCGGGCCGTGGGTCATGTGGTACCGGTCCGCGGGCTGCACCGGAAAATGTTTTTACAGTATTTGTTTTATAAACTATCAGAGTCTAAATGATGTTTTAATTTGAACATACCGGTAAAAATTGTCAAGCGTTGACTGGTCGGCAGTGACAAAAGAGTTGGGGACCACTGCTCTACCGCATTTCTATCAGTATACTCTTTAGAGATTCGATACATTTTTTTTGAGAAATTAACATATGGAACTGAGGTACCATTGGTTACTTGTCTTTTTCTTGATATAGCCTACACCTCCAAGTCTTTTGACAATAAGATTGTGTGCGATATTCAATGTCTCTAAAGGCACTGTGCTAAAAGAAATGGTGCTACAAATACACTTTATAGACAAAAGTAATTTAATTCAGGTGTTTCAATCATACACATTGGCACAGGTGTATAACATCAAACAGGACAAGATATTTTGGACAGCAACATGCATCCAAATATGTGGCCAATTCTTGCATTCTTCAGGTTATCAGAAGCTTTTCTATTCCAGCATGACTGTGTCCCAGTGCAAAAATCAAGCTTCATGAAGACATTTCACTGTGGAAGAACTTGACTGGCCACACAGAGTCCTGACCTCAACCCCATCCAGCACCTTTGGGATGAACTGGAATGGAGATTGTGAGTCAGACCTTCTCGTCCAACACTCAAAAATGCACTACAGAATGAATGGGCACAAATTCCAACAGAAACTCCAAAATCTTGGGGTAAACCTTCAGCTGCAAAGGGGGACCAACTCCATATTAAAGTATATGGATTTTAATGTAACATCATTAAATTCCCTGTTGGTGGAATCTGGAGACGTCCCAATAATTGTGTGGTGTAGTTCACCAAAGGATTGGTCATTTGCTGCAATAGATTCAGTTTCTTTAAACCAAGACTGCTGACTCTTTAAGGGAAGCTTCCTCTGAATGTTGAGTCATTTAAATCTCAAGCCGTCATGTGACTGGATGCTCAACTTGGAGTCATTTGTTTCTTGAGAAGAGCACAACTAAACAACAAAATAGTCTGGTGTTGTTTTTGTCTTGTAAACCTATTCTTTACAGCCTTACATTTTAATTCCCAGGATATTGGGTCTCTTTAATGCTGCGTGACAGTTTCACCAGTCTGGGAAGTTGGAGAAAAAGCTCAGGCCTACTCCAGGATGTTAATGTGTTTGTTTAATTTAGGTGACTTGTCTTACAACACGGCCTGGCCCTGATGCAAAGCTAATTGTGTGACACTTAGTGATGAGGCTTGTTTGCTTGCTTTCCTCTCAAACAAAAGCAAATTCTTCAGCCCATTCTTACATTTTTCAGGTTATCAGGGCACAAAACACACAAATCATGACTGGGGCTGAAATATGAAATGATTAGATAAAAAAGAACTTTATTTATCCCGTGGGACATTTTGTCATGAAATGTTCTCAGTGCAACAAGAGGAATAGAATGGAATAAAAAAACTGTCGGCCAACCATCCCAAAAACAAATATGCACGTGGTTATGAAAAGGGACTTCGTGTTTGGGCTATGAAAATATGATGAATGCAATAAATTGAGATAGCAGCAGGTAATGAGGGGAAAATTAGACTAACATTCAATAACATACAGATAGAAAAAGGTAGAAAAAGTAGAGTTATAGAGTTATACAGAGCAGAATGACATGAAGATTGAAAAAAATCACCCACAGAATGAAGAAGAGTTTCACAGTCTTAAGGTCAACAGGAGATGATTTGGCTCTGTAGTTGTAATTGTGCTTTTAGGAGACTCCTGGGGTTCCAGCTATGCTGCCAGATGTACTCTACACATCCATGCCCCATTGAGATGTACCATAGAAAGGTGCAAGTCGAGTAAACAAATATCTAATACTCTAAAAATGCCATTATTTTAAAACGTGGCATGCTTTGGGATCACAAGATGACTTTGAACATGTACACACCACCCTTTGCACGGAAAGAAACTGTCACCTTTAAAGGTAACTCAACACTCCTTAAGTACATTTTTGGCATCCTTTGAAATTTGACCAACTAACAGAGAGCTGTTGGAGCTTAGAGCGTTTTACTGTGGCAGAAATACAGCTGTAGGGCTGTTGGGATTTTTCACTGTGATATATTGATTTATAGCAATTTCTTTGTCCTGCGTTTATGCTGTCAGAATAAAAGCGTAGTGTTCAAGTAAAAGGATCCCCAGAGAGCAAACTGTGCAAGGTGGTCCTTTAAGGCCTTACTTTGCTTTGAATAAGGAAGGTGCATATTTATACCATAACTCTTTATATAAAGAAAAACAGTGGTGGGCTATATGGCAAAATAGTAAGTAGTGCCAGATTAAAAAAATACAATCGATTAGTGATGGGCCGATCCACGTTTTTCCAGTTCCGATCCGATTCAGATACATGACTGCCGATATGTATGTTTTTTTACTGCTTTTTTTTAGTAAGGTTACATCACAGAATAAATAAACTACTAAGCACTTATCAAAAGAGCAAATAATATACACAACTACACTAAATTTCAAGGCATTCCAAAGGAATTTACTCTTCAAAAAAACAGCTGTAAAATAAAATACATAATAATCTTGGCTGAATCATTTAAATGTTCAAGTATTATGTCCATTGTAGCAGCAACAACTGTGTAAAATCTGAATGCACGTTAATAAAAATATAAAATATATGCTGCAGTTAGAGACACAACATTGGCAGGGTGTAATCTCACTGCTTCTTTATTTAAGGTGGAACGGCCGAGATACCCAGCTTTAGCCTCGTCGTGTTTTGGGAGATAGACAGTGGGGGAGAGAAAAAAACAGCCAACCAAACACACAAAATGGCCCCTGAAAGAACCCAAAGCGGGATTGAGGGAAAAACTAAGAATCTTCTCTTCATTTCGTTTTTGGGTTGTCTACCGTAAATTTGTTGTATTTTTGGAAAATGTCAATGCATTTGCTGCCAATGCGTCTTGTATTACAATGTCGAGTTTCAGGTCCTGAGCAAGCTGCAAAATGGAATGTAGAGATAAGGGCTGTCCAACCAATATCCGATATCAGATTTCGCTATATCTGAACCCGATACCGATATCATATCAGTTTGGGCCCATCTCTACTATTAATTTATTTATTTTTGTTATAAAGTTACACACACGGCAAACTAAATTAAACAAGACTATATATCCTGTCTTTGTAATGAAACATGCAATGTAAAGATATGCTCAGGAAAACATATTATTATGGTATTTGCATTTATGGCATTTAGCAGACGCCTTTATCCAAAGCGACTTCCAATACCTAAGTACATGGGACAGTCTCCCTAGAGCAACTTGGGATTGAGTGTCTTGCTCAGGAACCCAGTGGTGCTGCTGGAGGTAGGATTTGAACCCAGGACCTCATGGTCCAAAGGCAAGTATCCTACCCACTGAGCTACCTCCACCCTTTATCACAAAAATGAGAAATATTGCCATATTGTCCAGATTTAAGCAAAACCTAAAGTCCTGAAGAGGTACCCTTGAGGGAACCACCATAGTGACCATTATTAAACTCTTTTCATGCTGGTTATATTGTAGTGTTAAAGCAGAGAGAGCACCAAACTCTCCTCGAGCAGGACCCTGTCTTTTCTTAGACATTAGAATGTAGATGTGATAAAAATAATATACCATTTTGTGTGAAGAATTGCTAGGGATTTAATTTTAAACAAAGGGAAATTGGTGTTCTGGCAGGGTTTTGTGTGTGGTGAAGCGAGTGTTAACATGAAGATAATTGGTGATTGCATGTTGTCTACAGCAAAACTGGAAACTTTTTATCCAGCATTTGTTTTTCTAATATACATTTCTTACTGGGCCCATGCAACTTCATTAATATTTATGCTACCTAATTAATATTTATACCTAGTTCTGCCAGGTTCTGCCAATTATGCTCTGTTCTAGGTAGGAGAACATTTGGATTGCTTTTTTAGGCTGCTAAGAATGCAGTATAATGTATTTATTTCTGATAATTTTTCTATTATAAGGTTTGGTTTAAAAAAGTGGAACTTGGTTCATGATGGAACTTGGTTCATCTAATCAGCTTTCTAGTAGGTCCTATGAAATAGGAGGCGGTAGGATTTTGGTGTAGCATTTTGTATGAGGAATTGAAGAGTCTGCCGAAAATTGGTGTCCAGGCTGGGTTTAGGGTGTAGTGACAAGTGTGGTCACAGGAAGATTGACGGAGATCTTATCCAGTGTGTTGTTTCTATTACTAATATCAATTCAATATACATTCCTTACTGGACCCATGCGACTTTATTCTAACCGTGTAACCAATAATTATACCAAGTTGTGCCATGTTTTTGGGGAAGAAGAAGGTTAACCAATTGCAGTGCTATGAAGGCAAAAAATGTTAAAAACATCTTGTAATGGGAGACCTAAACTAGCAGTTTATGATGGAACATGGTTCAACTAGTCAGTTCTGTTCTAGGTCACATGAGACAGGAGGTGTTGGGATTCATTGCGGCATTTAGACACATGTAAAGGTTCGCGTGCAGACACGCCAAAGCCACAGTTCAGGATAGGAACATGTAGGCTGATCCGAATGGGCGGAAGCGTTACACAAGAGGAAGTGGCCTGAGCGCCTCGCACTCTCCACCAGCTCTCTCTCTTCCTCTCTCTCTCTCTCTGCCACAACGACCTGCTAGCAACCCTTTGCATTTTCAAAGCCCAGATAAGGCCTTGATTTTCATGCTGGTTATATTGTAGTGTTAAAGCAGGGAAATCACCAATTATGGACCTTCTCTTAAAATCTCTGGAAGATTAGTTTTTCTTGACCAGGTCAGATTCACCAGATTCATTCTGTTTAGATTGAATTATACTGATTTGGTATCTGATTACCATAACCTAGACTGATGAGCTAGATATTTCCAATAAACATGGATTTAGGTAAAAAGATAAAGTGCCCTCTTGATAAAGCTTTCTTTTCATGCAGTATAGTGTATTATTTCAGTTAGTTCCAACCTAGTGATAGGCTAAAAGACATTCAGTGAGGGCCTCGCAACAATGGCAATCCGGATAGCATACCAACCACAACAAAACGTTTAAAAGAAAAAAATGCTTTCCAACAGAACTGTAATGAATCTTGTGATAACAGTAAGATATACCAGTGTTTTAGATTATATTTTAAATCTGATGCAAACTAGTTCTCTTGAGTTTATACTTTATATACTTTATATGTTTTGACAGTGGAACTCAACTTTCCTATGCAGCTCTTTTAGTATTGTATTTTTAACACAGCAGAACATGTTTACTTCACTGAGTGTAATTAACTTTTTGATCATCACTGTTTTCAGTTTTTTTACCATTGTTTTACAATCTAATAAAACTCATTAATGGCAATAAAATTGCAGTACAACACTGTTCTCTGGATATATTTTATGATGTTGTAGCAGTAGTGTGTAAATGTGTAAAAACATTGCCAGAATAAGTGCTAGAATAAGTTAGTTTAAAGGGGACATATTATGCAAAACTCACTTTTTAAGTCTTTTTGTATTTCCACTTTTGTACTGCTTATATATAAACTTCAAGTGCGAAAAAAACAAAAAAAACTCATCCATTTTCTGTGAATCAGTTGACAGATTTTGGTGTCAGGAATCATATTCTTATATGATCCATTTGGATGCTCCCTTATTGTGACATCAGGATGAGGAAATTTGCATAGAACCACCCCTCACCTGTCAAGCCCCCACTCACTAGATTACTTGAAGATCCTCCATTTTTGTCTGCTTGTTTTATGAGCATGCAAAAGACGCCGAGCGCGACGGCTACAGGCAAATACAAGTCACCATAAAGGGTTGTGTTCATCTCGCTCTGGGTCTGACTCAGGGTTGGACATATAGGGCTGGATAGCGCCTCAGTTTTCTGCCATTTTCACGTGTGTTAAACGCACAGCATAAGCATGGGATGGTGGGCCGTGGCCAGTGTGACAGAGCCCTTAAATGGCTAATTTTGAAAGGACTGAGGAGGTGAAATCTTTTTATGTGAGTGATTTTGTTCATGATCATGTTTTGTAGCCCATAGACCTGTTATAACTTGTTTAAAAAGAGTTTTGATATGTCCCCTTTAATAGGAACTGAGCATCCTGTGGAAGTGTGTTAACCTTTGTGAAATGAAGTTCTTTGACTGAGAGTTCTCAGTGAGACTAATAGAACACTGCTTGTCATGGGTTCTGGGTTATGTAATTATTGTGAAAAGGACCAAAAAAGACATTACAAAGAAATGAAATGGAGAAATGCTGCCTCGTTTTATTTAAAAAGTGGATTCTCAGCTCCCATTTACTTTAAATTACCATTGTTCTATAAACATGATTGCTAATAAGGCTCCATTGGTAATATTGATATTTTAAAATATTGTCAATAGTCATTATAAAATGTAAAGTGTCTATTTGTCATACATGAATAGCTCAGGGTAAACAGTATAATTTCTTCCTCTGCTTTTAACTCATTCACCAAGTGAAGCAGTGGGCAGCCAGGAACGCAGGGCCTGGGCAACGGTAATACAGTCCTGGGATTTGAACCCACAACCTTTTGATTGCAGGGCAACTCCTTAACCACTAGGCCACCAGCTGGTGGTTTTAAAATGCCTTAATCTTTAATATAATCTTTAATTTTACAGTTTATAGCTAGCTGACGAACATTTATGCATTTTAACTTATTTTCTGTCCAGAAAAAAGATCAATTCCAGCCAATATTATTGATTATCATATCTTTCTAGCTCCTTAAATCCAGACAAAGATAAAATGTTTAAATTGGTGGGACCTAGCTGATGAATATTTCTCTCTGTCTCTTATTTTTAGTGCAAAAGCGCTGTTGCAGGACCACAACCTCGGCCAAGTGCCTGGGTGAGCCTTCCTCCTGTCGCCATCCTCAACCTGCTGGTGAGTATCTCTGTTTCAAAGAACCCATCCAGATCCAGAACAGCACACTAAAATTCCATAAAATTCAGAGCTTGCACTGTGCTAAATCTCTAAGATATAATTTACATTTATGGCATTTAGCAGACTCTTTTTATCCAGAGACTTCCATTGCCTAACCACAGTGGACAGACTCCCCGGCTCAGATTAGGGCTAAATGTTTTGCTCAGGAACCCAGTGGTGCTGTGTAGGATTTGAACCCATGACCTCCTGGTCCAGGATAAATTATCCTACCCAAATGTCCACCACCACCCAAATAATTCCTGTCCAGAGTCTTCAAGATAAAACTGGTGTAAAGACAATTTCACCCAAACAACCAAACCTTCTAGAACATCTAGAATCGAGCTAGAATTTCAGTTAGTACCCAAATCTGCCAGCAACTGTTTTCTTAATTACATTCTTTTTTTATATATTTTCATCAATGTATATAAATGTTATCTGTCTTAATCTTCAATTGTAAAATAGTGGTAGATCCAAATTAATTTACTGTTTTGCCTTACAATTCCCTGCTTACAAGCCTTTGCCATGAAATGTTAAAATCTTGTCTTGAAACTGTTGTGGTTCACATTGAATACAGTATGTGTTCTCGTTTAGTTGTTTCACATAAAACCACTTTTAATTCACAGTTTATGCAGTAATTTGCAAAATTTGTCCCTTGGTATTGACTGAAACCTTCCACTGTACCATGACCATTATTTTCTTCCTCTGTGACCAGCTATGAATTGCTCCAGGCATGTTGGTTTCTGAAGGCCTCCTGCAGGCTGCAGTGTTTGTGGTCATGCTGTATAAAACCTGTGGCAATTTAGAGCAAACAAAGCATTTCTAAAATACCACTAGCACCTAAAGGTTCCTTGCTACTGGACAACTCAAATAATATAATAGTTTTTGCTTACAGAAGAATATATAACAAAGGGACACAACAGACTGGGGCCTCGTCCAGGTCTTCCTTTTCCTTTGCTTTCCCTTCGTGATAACATTGCAGTGCTAAAACAAAACAGCTGGCCTTGCACTTTTCTTTACACCAGGGCTTGAGAAGTGGACTTGAGTAATGTGGCCACTGCTGCTTCCTAGTCTGCACTGGCTGCTGCTTAGCAACCACACGGTCAAAAGTCATACAAGATAACACATTCAGATGAGATGGCAAAAAAAACCGTTGTGTCTTGTCTTTCTTTTTTCTCAAGGTCTATGTTTGAAGTGCTTTATAAGGGAACTTATATATGACTATGTTCTTTCAGCACTTAAGGATCTTCCAATCTCAATCTCTAGCTAATCAGTTATTTCTACACCTGTTCTTAAGTTGGTGTGTAAACACAGATATGTGCAAGGAAGGAAGTAAACAGACGTCTTGGACTGCTGTACCTTTAAGACTGGTGTATGTAAATAACCCCTGTGCCTATTGCATATCCTGTGTTGTGTCCCATTCAAAAGCAGACTGGGCTGAAACATGGCTTATCTCTATAACGTGAGGATTCAGGGCTAAACCTCTGTAGGCTGATGAAGTGCACAGAATCTGTTAATTAAAAACAGACCGTTTTTGCTCCATTTCCTTATGAGGACTGTATGGACTGAGGGGTGAATTGTATGTTTTGAGACATCACATTAAAAAAAAAAATCAATATGCAAATAAGAATCTTTTATTGGTCCCACAGATGGTGAATTTGCATTTTTAAGTCAGTAAGTGAACCGTACAAAAGAAGAAATTTGAAGTAGCGTAACCAATTCAATAAAAAACGAAATATAACTATATAATAAAATGTCATATAAGATAATAATATCAGTTTCACTCTTAAGATGTTGGCAGAGTTGACCTCCACCTAGCTGACTTTGCCACATGCTTTGGCGTGTTTAGTGTCTGTTTCAGCAGTCATTTGTTTTGCCTCATTGGTGTTTGCATGGATGGACATGTTTGTAAGACTTGAGTTTCTCATGACTGCTCCTAACAGGGCTGTACAAAAGCATGAATAATGCATGTGGTGTGTTCTATAGACAGACACGTGACACTGGGTCAATGACTATTCCATATATGGTCTAAACCAATGGTTTTCAACCTCAATATTACGGCCTATCTGTCTGTCATAGCATGTTGCCAAGGCCCACTTGGCTTCATTAGATGATGTTAAATAATTTGTGTCCCAATCGAAACCCAGTGGCCCAATGGTTTAGATGCGGGTCTAAACTCCTCAGTTTTATATGGGGGATTTTAAGAAGTTGCTCCTATGATCGGAAGTACATGAGTTTGAATTCCAAGACTGCCAGTGGCACCACTGAGGTACTGTCCCCACACACTGCTTCCTGAGTGCTGCATTGCTGTTTGCCTGCTTCCTCACTTGGATGAATGGGTTAATTGCAGAGTGTCGCTCTCTTCACCCTGTGTGCTGTGATTTTGTGTCAGCTGGTGGCATGTGGGTTGGAGAGTTGTCCCTGTTTTCGGAAGGGTGTGGGATCAAATCACAATACTGCATAGGGCACCAATGGGAGGGGGCGGGGGGCGGGGGAGAGGGGAATGTAGTAGATGTATATATTATTTGCAATTGTTTTATTATTGCATTAGAACCATTGCAGGGTGGCACGGTGGCACAGGGGTTAGCGCTGTAGCCACACAGGCAGATGGTTCTGGGTTCGACTTCCAGGTTGGGCACAGGGTCTGTGTGGAGTTTACGTGTTCTCCCTGTGACAGTGTGGGTTTCGTTCAGCCACCAAAAACATGCATGCAGTGGGGATAGGTTGATTGAGCACACTAAATTGTCCCTAGGTGTGACTGTGAGTGTGATTGGTTGTGTATCTCTTTATTTGGCCCTGCGTCTGTCCAGGGTGTTTCCCACTTCGCCCATTGCAACTGGGATTGGCAACAAACCCCGAACCCAGTGCTGGACAAATAGGTTGAAAAAGGGTGGATGGGTGGATGGATTGAATCATTGTGTGATTTTTTTTTCTGCAATATATAGGTATTAGAGCACTTTCCTTTTAGAAAGGCTGTAGCCTCTTCTGGGAACCTGTTCGTGGTCCTGGGGCAGTCTATTACATGACAGAACATTTATGCATGAACTAAATAACATTAAATAAAATTGGTACCAATACGTTGACAACATCCATTATAGCATATTATAATTTTATGTATATTACCATTTTTTGGATTTAATATGGAAACTACATGTAATTTCATCTGTAAGTTATTCTGTATGTTGGAAGTTAGGAGAAATCCCCTCCTCTCCACCCTTTTTAATGCTTGGTTAACTATGTTAAACTGTTGTTTGGCATTATGCTTCTGCTACACTTTTTTGTTTTACTTTTGTATTTATGAACCTGAAACCGTATTTCTTCTCTGAAACACATGCTAGTTCTCTGTTTATTTTTTTATGCCCGGTCACGTCTGTTGGCAAATCAGTGTTAAAGGGACTAATATTGTGTGATACGAACTTGAATGATCAAGACTTAATGTCGGAATTCTGCTTTGCTTACCATGTTCTGATGGCTTGTAACTGATCTTCTCAAAATCTATTGTCTCTCACACTTTCCCGGATGGTCAGCGAATGTATTTCTGAATCTACAGAAACATTTCAGGGATTAAGCTGTAGTCAGATGCCTGAGTGAGGAAGGAAGAGATTTGTATGTGTAAACAGCAGGGTTTTGACTATGAGGCTTTGCTTTTGTACAGCTGTCTACAGTGCAGACAGGAGTGATTGTGATTTGGATTTCTAAAGCACATTACTAGCAAGTTAACAATTTATCAGAAATGCATTGTACATTGATGATTGCACTGGAGAACAGCAGAGATGGTCTATGTTCCATCATCGTTTGACATGGTTAGTGCTTAAAAAGGAATTATTAATATGCACACATGTGGAATCTGTGCTACATATGTGTAGTTCTTCGCTGAACGCTCCTTGCATACTTCAACTTGTAGTGGTTTTTTAAACTACACACCAGAGACCCCTCATTTGGCCATTTGGATTAGTGGCAGATTAGCTTGGGTCTTATGACCGTGAACCCTTCTGTGAATGATCCGCCCACAGTGTCTGTTAGATCAATGTTTCCCAGCCCTGCTCCTGGCCTGTACATTTCCCAGCTTTAATAACCACGTCGGCTCAGTACGGGGTTATTAATGTGATGATTAGTTGGATCAGGTGTGTTGGGAGCAGATAAAACACCAAAATGTGCAGGGCAGGGGGCCTCTGTAATGAAGGGTTGGGAAGGGCTAGACCACCGGAGTGTAGTTATGTTTCCTCAGGTCAATTTTTAACTGTAGCAGCTGCTTAAACCATGGCAGCCTGTGAACAATGGCAGTGCTGCCCCCATCTGGTGATGCAGGTGAAGTCTAGTATAACATTGGGAAGATGTATTAGAGTAGGTTTAATTTCATCAACACAAATAGACTAGTTAGTCATTTCTGTAACCGTACTGTGTTTTTCAGTTCACTGGATGTCTTAGGGATATTTTCTTCAAAATTTAATTACCTTTTTTTGCTTGTCTATATGACTCAAAACACCTTCAAATCCAAATAAATAAAATTATTTTAGTAACCCACAGAATCAAACGATCATTTTAAGTAAATTAAAATGAAAGCCTTTGGACGTAGCTGAGAAGTGAATGAATGCAATCAAATAACCCCACAGCCAAGTTTCAGCAGCCTGTGTAAATTCTTGGTTTAGTAGAGACTATTTTT
>JBBMFX010021935.1:0-12402 GCA_037832545.1 Rhabdalestes septentrionalis | reverse complement strand
GTGTCTGAACCGGGGAAATGGATCATGAAGGTCGACAGCGTGAGTATAGCTTTTAACCCGCCTTCCTGTGGTGTAAGCACCCGGCTAATGACATTAGCTCAATTAGCTTATACCATTCCTCCCATGCTGGTCTAAGACCTCCGTTTCGGACTCAAATCGCCTCGGTGTGTGACCGATCTGTGGCGCGGGAGAGGGAAACGGGATGTGCCTTTGATGTGGGTTTAAAGTGTTCTCTTCTCCCATAACAGTTAACTGTCCTGACTTTCTAAAAGCAGCTAGCAGGCTAACCAGGTTCCCAGTCCAACTCCAACAACCTGGACTGGTTAGGATGAAATGCTGCCTGGCTACTGTTGTGGTTGTTGACCAGTTTTTAGTTCTTTAACAAGAAACCACAAATTCTTGTCTGGGGTAGCTGGTGACCTGGTGGGTGGGAGTCTTCGTTTCGAAGCCCAGGGCTGCCAGTGGCACAATTAATGAGGCGTCGCTGGCTGCCAACTGCTTCATGCAGGTGAAAGGGCAAGTTGATCCCTGAAATGACTTTTTGCAAGTTGGGATGTCTGGATTAGGGATTTGACATTGTGAGCAGAAGGTCTTGGGGTAGAATCCCAGGACCCCCACTGAGGTACCCTTGATGTACCCACATTCTGAGAACATGGGGCAGCTGGTGGTCTAGTGGTTAGGGAATTGTCTTGTGATCTGAAGAATGTGTTTGAGACCAGGACTGCTTGTAGCACACTGAGGTACCCTTGAGCAAGGTACCATCCCCATACATTACTCCATGTTGGTGGCAGCCATGTTGGTGGCAGCATTGCATGATAAAGGTGTTAAATTCAGAGAAAAATTCACTCTGTTGTGCTGTGCTGTGGTGTGTTCTGTTCACACATGACCAAAAGGGCCATATAAATGTACTGTCTGTGAGGCAGGAGCTGATGTTCTAGCTAGCCGTAGTACTTATGCTAACGTCTGATTTACTTCAGTGATCCCATAGTCAAGAGGGTAAAACCTGAAGTTTGTTAAGTCACTTTTCCCTTACAGTCATATAATCAGGTCTTGTGCTTATGTTGCTTTTTGCTTTGCAGGAATTAGTAAAGAAGCAGCCTTTCTTCTTTTTCTCGAAAACTATGTTTAATAACTCCTTTGTGGAACTTAAATGTGAGTATGCCGTTGAGAACACACCACACTGCATTACTGATTCTGCATCAGAGACAATACAGCAGCCCATACATTCATCCAGTCCCTGTCAAGAGGTGTTATTTGATCTTACGCTGTGTTTTAGGGCTCAATGAAGAATGCAGTCCCGCTGTAAAACTGAATATTTCGTGGTATTTGCGAAGCTCACGGTGTTACGACGAGGTGTTTGACTTGGATGTGAGTATGTTTGAGGAATAGAAACTGTTTGTAAAAGTGTTTGACTTTCTTGTTTCAGTGTCATTAACACTAAGACTTTGTCACTGTCACTGCTGCTTTGATAGGCTCAAAAGGCGAAAATGTATTTCAACACCAACATAGTGATCCAGATGGGTGGCAGTGGTTTCTACATCTCTCACCAATACAGTCCAATTGAGTGCCAGAAATCCATGACCAGAAATGATGTATGTGGTCTGTTGCATTCTTCAATTTAATAAGAAAATTTCCTGTAAAACTCAACTTCATTCTCCATTCTTATGTTCCACATTACAGAGCCTGGTAATCCATAATGATGCATTTGATTCTCTTGTCTTCTTTACACATAGCTGGCATTGTCAACACTTGATTTGCCTTCGGCCCTGAGATCTGTTCAGCAATCGGTGAGATGAACCACAATTTTATTTTTGTCCCAGCATAAGAAAGACCAAGCCTTCCTCAAAGTAACCCTTTAACAAATATGCTTTTTTTGCTCTGCAGGCAACACCTGACACTGCAGGGAGGAGAAAGAGAGAGACAGAGGTAGATGAGCTGAAAGATAACATTGTTTGTTCAATTCTCACTTACTTAAAAGCTTTAAGCTTAGTTGATATTGTGTAATATTTAAATTGTTGTGTGCTGAAAGGCAAAAGAGTTCCTGTAGATGGCAATACACATTCTTCTTTTTGCCAAATAAATGAAAAGCATGTTGAAATCATCAATGTACTCCTTGCTGTATAAAGACAAAAATAACAAGAACCGTACAAAAACTAAAGCCTAAAACCATCACCCTCAAAGCATAATCCAAACCGAATCGTAGGTTTTGTGAACCGTGGCACCCCATATTTATATATATATATATATATAAAAAAATAAATATATATATATATAAATATATATAAATATATAATACCTATCGATCTAGTATCTACCTATCTATGTACCTATATGTGTGTGCATATGTGTATAAATTTTTATAGTGTATAAATTTTATAGTGTATAAATAGTGTATACATTTTTGACCCAGAACATTTCTCAATAATTTCTTTGCAGCCTGCAGTTCCTGCTGCTAAAGAATCAGGCAAGGATGGCGAGAGCAATGAGAAAACAGAAACAGCAGTAATTAAGCAGGTGGGTGTGATGAACCACAACTCCTCTTTAACATCTTTGCAGTTTCTTCCTTTATTGCAGTTTTTTCTTATGTAATTCCAGACAACACCACATGACACAGTAGCACGGACATGGGAGGACGGCCCTTACATGTTTGTCATCCATGTTGCTCCGACAAACCCGGCCACAGAGACTAAATGGAGCATCCAGTGTAAGATTAAAACTCTCATACGAACAATCTTAAGAGAATGTGAATATGGGCCTGCGTTCATCTCTCACATTTTTATGTGTATATGTCCACAGTGGAAGTCAGCATGTTGGGGCCTCATAAGTATATCTCCGCCTCCGAGTGGCCCTTGATGATTGTAGGTTCAGAAAAAACTTTTTTTATTTAATGAAGACTATTAGAATATTTGAAATTTAGTTTCTTCAGTTCTTATGTATTGTAACACTTACTTTTTATATATTTTTTTATTCCTCCTTCAGTTCTACATGGTCATGTGCATAATTTATGTAGTGCTCGGTGTGCTGTGGCTCGCTCTGTCTGCTTGCTACTGGAGAGACTTGTTGCGGATCCAGTTCTGGATTGGGGGTGTTATCTTCCTGGGCATGCTGGAGAAGGCTGTCTACTATGCAGAGTTTCAGAGCATTCGCTACGACGGCCTCTCAGGTGACTGGAAAAAGTGTTCTTAGTGCGCATTGACATAGATCGCCAACCAGATTTTTTCATTTGGAGAACAACTTGTGCGCAGGTGTGTTTGTGGACAGGCATTTAGTTTGATTAAAGCTGTATTGTTCAGCCCTTGGCAATCGCTCAGCAGTTAGTTACACTTGACGTTCAAAGCTGAGTTAGTGTCAGTGACTGAAATCTTGGAAAATGATTGAAGAACAAGATCCTGCCACAGTGTTTATACAAATAGGTCTTGATAATCTGGTTATATGTGTAGAATTGGCTGAAATGTAAACGTGCTTTTTTTGGTGTCCTCATATCACACCTCTGACAATTTAAGTACTCACATTGCAAAAGTTGCTCTGATTTAGCTGAAACCTGTTTTACTGGCTTTATGGTCCTTTCAAGTGATCCTGTTCGGGTGTGTTTGACTTGTAGTTCAGGGAGCGGTGGTGTTTGCTGAGGTGCTGTCTGCTGTGAAAAGGACTCTGGCTCGAGTGCTTGTCATAATTGCCAGCCTCGGTTACGGCATTGTCAAGTGAGTCACGGTGATGGCAAACACCAGAACAGTATTTCTGAAGCAAGCTCAGAATAATGCTTTTCAACTAGTTGTCATATCAGTACAGCTTCCTGTACAGCTCTGGGGGAAAAAATACAAGAGCACTGCAAAAATATATAAAGAATATTTTCGAAAAAATATATATCGTTCTTTAAAGCATCATTTTAAAGGAATTACATGGAAATAAGAGATGATCCAGCGTTTACAGAACTTGAATAACTTGCAAAAAGAAAACAAATCTCTCTTTCACTCTTAAACAAAATGACTAATTACCTTAGATGAACTTGTAGTAGTGTTTCACCATCCAACTGGTCTCATTGTGAGACTGGTCTCCTTGTCCAGAGCTGTATTTACTGTTATTTTCTTGCAGACCGAGGCTTGGGGCACTGCTGCACAGGGTTGTAGGAGTTGGACTGCTGTACCTCAGCTTCTCTGTTGTAGAGGGGGTTCTGAGAGTCAACTCGGTAAGTCTGGCACTGGTGCTGTTCAGAATTACACCATAGGTTAAGGTACCCACCACCCCATCTTCATAACCCTCAGAATTGGGATCAGCAGTGGTCTTCAGCCTGGTTGTGAAGTTCATACAAACCTTTTTCTAAGGCAATTACATTTGATATATTTTTCCAAATGAACCCTTTGGGGTGATGTGATTATTGTTTTAAGTTCCTGAATGAAAACCTGTCTCTCTCACAGGAGCATGGAGGCTCCAGCAGGCTACTGTGTGACATTGTTCTGGCTGTCACTGACTCTTGCATTGTGTGGTGGATATCCTTTAATGTGTTACTCCCATGGTTACTGGTATTTATGTGGAGCCCAATTGCAAAGTTGCTGTAGTTAGGTCAGCAGTTGGATATACATTATCCATGAAGGACTACATATAGCTGTTCAGGTTCATTTTAGGAGGAATCCATTCTCATTAGAGTGACCCCAATGCGTTCCTGATTCCCAGGTTTAATAAATACTTTGGTGTCCAAGATGTTTGCAGGTCGTTGGGATGGGTTCGGCAGGTTAAATATTCTCCACAAGGATGTGCTATTAGCACATAGCTTTTTTTGTGCATCTATGAAAGATACAAGATATCACTGATGCAGATGTGTGCTTGTTTGTTAAAGCATTTCCACAGACAGTGTTAAAATTCACTGAACCATATTCACCATTAGAATTCACCAAACCATCATACCAAGTACAAGCAAGTAAATTATATTTTTCTTAGAAGAATTATTATTCTTGTAAAATTATTTAGAATAGTAATTTATTAGCACTAAAATGCATGAAAATGTGACCATGCTAAATAACCCAGCTAAATAAATTTTTTTGCAAACCTCTTTCCAAAAAATTCTACATAACTTAAAGAGCATTTTCTGAAAAGTTCACCCTGATATCTTTAGTTCTGACCGAGTAAGGCCATGTCAAAGATTTGGCAAATTATGGGCTCAGAAAAACAGGTTTTTGAGCCTCGCTCTGTCTGTCTGCTACTGGAGAGGCTTGTTGCGGTTCCAGTTCTGGATTGGGGGTGTTATCTTCCTGGGCATGCTGGGGAAGGCTGTCTACTCAGGCCATGTCAAAGATTTGGCAAATTATGGGCTCAGAAAAACAGGTTTTTGAGAATTTTCTGTGTAAAAACACCGATATATTCAACACAAATACATCATTGAACCATAATTATCCTGACTGTGACACATATACCAAATTAAAGCTTACATTCTCCTATTTCAAGTGATGTAAGACACATTATGGTATGCATGGCGGAAAAGCAAACCAATTGCCCTGAAATGAATAGGGGAGTGATATCACAAACTTGATAATCTAAACAATTCTCAAAAACACAAATCGTGTCACTTTCTGTAATTTTATTAGTAAAATCAGTAGATAGGCTACATTTCATCAGCCTCCTGGGCATTCGTATAACAGTTGGACTGTACTCTGGATAATATAAAACAAATAACAAACAGTCAGAACTCACTCTACAATCTAAAATCTTCAAGATGTGAAATATTTGAGAAAGTTACTGGTTCTATTCAGACATGTAAAACATGTAGATCACAAGTATATTGCACACAGTACATCAGTTTTAAAAAGCATACATAGTACACTTTTAAATGTGATTGTGTTTGGAGGATATACATTTTGGCTGCTAAGAGGCTACACTTTTGACATTCAAGTTGAGCCTTTAATGAATGTACTTTTACTTGCTCACACTGTAAACATCATCTTATTTGAGCTAAAACTACCAAGTGCAGTATTATCCAATTCTAAATGCCTCACCCTAAGTGTTGGCAATTCCTCATCCTTCAAAGATAATAAAAACTTTTCCCCATTTAAATACTTGCAGTTGCAGGAAAATACTCTTTTCAGTTTGATGTTTTGTCTTCCAGCATTAGAAGCAAATATTATGATGTTGTGGTCTTGTTAATGTTCCCTTTTCAGCAGTTGGGGTCCCAAACTGCTAGTGCCAATCACCAAAACTCCTCGTTAAGCACAACGTCTGATCAAGCAGAAATAGATTTTTAATTCTAAACAATACAGCAATTAGTCAGATGGGTTTTTTTAAAATGTGAAAACAGCTATATTATCAGATGATAATGATTATCAGACTGGATCTACATGATTTGGTTTGAGACATGCAGATTGATTGAAGTTGGAACAGGGTGACTACATGCTGAGAGCAGCTTAGTCAGTAAGAACAGAGGCAAATAAATAGGATGTGACCCACTTTGTCCCCAGAATAGAGGCCGTCAGGGAAGAGCAGCAACTAAGAGTTTTATGATATATTTGATATGCATCATGGCAGGAAAAAGTAATCACCAAATTTGTTTACAAATCTGTAAATAAAATCCACCTATTTTCATCTGAATCACCATGCAATAAGTTTGTACACTCAGTCATGGTAAGCTATCTGCTAACTACGTTCAGTGTAGTTCATGACAAAACTTACCTTCATCGGATTCATCCAGGACTGAGTCAAGCTCATTATCATCTTCATATTTTACAAAGTAATCCGTTTAAAAGCCATTAAGTCGTGATTTGATGCAACCTCCACTAAATTGACGTCACACAACCTGTTTAAACACTCTGCTGCCTTCTGTTCCTTGCACATGGGCGGCGCCAGGGTGGATGGAGGAAACTTGCCTCAGAATTGGCATCAAAGATGATTTTTTTTTTTTTTTGGTTTGTTAGCTTGTTTGTTTTTGTGAGATAGAGACCAGGCATAAAATGTGGATGAAATTGCCAGGTTTGATTTGACAAACTGTTCGTCCATTGAAAACAAAGCCATGAATGACCTGGATCTTAACGTCTCTATGCACTTTATATAAAGGATAGTTATATAGTTCCTTAAATGAATAACGCCCAAATCACCTGTTGTTTTGGCACATAAATTACGGTAATTTAAAAGAAGTTAGAATAGCAATGTTTACAAAGCCAACTTACGGTATTTCCTGGTGGAAAGTTGAAATGTAAGGTGAATAAAATCATGAATTTTTGACGTTTACCATGTTGGACATTACATCCTAAAACCTCAGTACTAATCTTGTATTTACCAATAAAGTAATTTTGCATAGTGTTGACATTTTTCTCGCTATGTCTACTTCGACGCTGTTTATTTCATAATTAGATCTGGCGACTTTAGTTGGGTTTTCACAAGCAGGGTCACAAATATATTTTGACATGAAAAAAGTTATTAATTCGTTATTAGTTCGGTTCTAAGAAAAAATCCATGAACGATTGAGGCCATGAACTTTGAACTACAACTTCATGGTGGAACATTGTACTGTTAAAGTCAGAAAGAAACCTCACCGTTAGGTATTGTTTAATCGTAGATGACATTACTAATTTTAAAGCAAATTTGTAAAGCTTGTGTGGCACTCCGGAGCAGAACATGCATTAATGTTTAGGAAATAACTTGTGGGACTAATAAAGGTTTATCTATCCATCTATCCCTGTATCTATCTATAATTACCTTCTGAGCTTACCTTGCAAAAATCCATATTGCTCACCCTTTGGCTGGATCTGCTCTATGTGCGTGTGTGCCCAACCCTTTCTGGTGATGGTGTCAGGGCACTACCCCTCCTATTTTTCTCTTGCTCCCTCTTTCTCTCTACCATTCTTCTCTATTACACTGTCAGGCTGAAGATGACCTGGTGTTGCTGGCTGCCATCCCTCTGGCTGTTCTCGACTCTACCCTCTGCTGGTGGATATCCTGCACTGCACTGTGTCTTTGATTCTCTCCCTTTCCCTGCCTTCTGCACCATACAGCTATATATGTAAAGTACACTGTGTGGACAAAAGTATTGGGACACATGGCCATTTCACCAATAGAGACTCTATGACATTGCATTTAAATCCATAGATTTTAACATGGACTTGGTCCCCCTTTGCAGCTATAACAGCTTCCAATCTTCTTGGAAGGCTCTCCGCAAGATTTTCTGGGGGAGTTTCTGGGGGAATTTATGTTCTTTTATTCTTTAGAGCATTTATGAGGTCAGACACTGCTATTGGACGAGAAGTTCTGGATCACAGTTTCCATTCCAGTTCATCCCAAAGCTGAATGGGGTTGAGATCGGGCCAGTCAAGTTCTTCCAGACTCCTCCAGCCACATCTTTCTGCTGGAACGGAAAAGGTTCTTCCCCAAACTAGGTCCACAAAGTTGGAAACATGTTGTTGTCCAAAATGTCTTGGTCTGCTTAAGCGTTAAGATGGTCCTTTGCTGGAAGTAAGGGGGCTAGCCCAAAGCCTGGAGAACAGGTGTGTCCCAATACTTTCGTTCATATAGTGTTTCTCTTCATCTGGATGTAGGTAGCTCTTTATGTCCCTTTGTTTTTCTCTCTCACAGTTTTGCTACAATTTCTTAGCATCTGAAAGAACCTGAAAAAAACCTTTTGGGTTCATACTTCCCTACAGTCAGTAAGAGTGGTAATGAGTTACATTTTATGTTGCATTTACATATTGGTTGGTACTTTCTTCTCTTGGATCAAATCACTTACACTCTGCATCTTAACACTACTGTAGTTATGCCTGTATTTACCTTGAGCCTCATCATATCTCCTTAAACCATTAGCTGCTGTTAAGACAAGTAAGGGAAAAAATAATAGGATTTGTGAATGAGAGAGAACTGTGTTGGAAATAACTGCCAGTGTTTTATGAGAAGTTACTTGCAGGGGTTGATTTTAGTCCTTGACAATCAGTTACATTTTCATAAGCCTGGCA
Source organism: Rhabdalestes septentrionalis (assembly GCA_037832545.1). Taxonomy (NCBI): domain Eukaryota; kingdom Metazoa; phylum Chordata; class Actinopteri; order Characiformes; family Alestidae; genus Rhabdalestes; species Rhabdalestes septentrionalis. The sequence continues at coordinate 3,475 of JBBMFX010021935.1, read as the reverse complement.
CAGACCATGAAACTCCTACGGCTCAGGAGAAATGTGGTGAAACTATCCCTCTACCGCCATTTCACCAACACACTCATATTTGCTGTAATAGGTGAGCATCCATTTTCATAATTTTTTCAAAATAAGTGGGGAAAAAAAGTTCCTGATTCAACAGGTATTTAGTCTTTGTTTTTTTACATTTCAGCCTCAGTCATTTTCATTGTTTGGACAACAAAGACCTTCAAGCTGTCTAAATGCCAGTCTGTGAGTGCAACTTTATTCATGTCTTCACTCATTTCTAATTTGTTAAGAAGTTAAGAATACAAAGTTTGCATTGTATTATTGTAGCAAATTATTTGGAAAGTTTGATTCAATAGCTAACCTATAAATACTCTTAAAGGTAAGGAAGTTATTGCATGAAGCTTATTCATTCCCGACATTGCCCTCACAAAAAAAGCTCTCCATCTTGTGTAGGACTGGAGGGAGCTGTGGATTGATGACGCTTTCTGGCGTTTCCTCTTCTCTACCATCCTGCTTGTCATTATGTTCCTGTGGAGACCGTCGGCCAACAATCAGAGGTAAGAACATTCAAGATTTTGTCCTTTGGATTGTATTCGGGACCCCCCCCTGCATGGGTTAAAATGCAGATGGATATTTGGTGCTGTTCACACTGTGTGCAGTGGTGTGTTCACGTGTGACTGATTGATCACTTTCACTTTTAGATATTCAGGAGGAGATTCTGACGTTACTTGAATACAAATAATTTACCCTTTTAACAAATACAGGTACAAATAGCGGCAGCTCTGCACACCCCTAATAAATAAATAAATAAATGTATGGGGTCCTCGACAGAACTAGCCTGGTTGCGTGTGGTGGAAGAATGTGCGGAATACGGGGGATTATGCAGTATCGTACGCAGTACCATGGTCTGTTAAAAGTGCGAGTATTTTTACACTCATTTTGAGTCATTTTTCCTGTTCAACTACAGTAAATTTGTCATTTTCCTTTTTCTGTGGTTTAGTTGTTTTTTTATGTTCTAGATTTGGGATTTACAGCTGTTAGTAACAGTAAGTGACTGAGGCTAGGGTGTTTTTTTTTTTTTTTTTACTTACACCAAAATTCGGGTTAATTCACTGTTGAAGGAAAGGATCTGTGTTTTAACTTTGAGGCCCCCCTGCATATAATACTGCTGGTGGGTTAACTGGTGGCCCTGGGATTGGAAGGCTGTGGGTTTGAATCCCAGGACAGCCAGTGCGACCACTGATGTACTGTTGAGCAAGGTGCTGTCCTCACACCCTGCTCCCCGGCCCCCCTCATTGGTGGCAGCCCCATGCTTCACATGGTTAAATGGGTTCAATGCCTTTCAGACTGTTCACGCCGTGTGCTGTGCTGTGGTGTGTTCACACATGACTATAAAGGCCTTCTTACTTTTACTTTATAAAATGTTTATTTAAGATGCATTTTTAAGCTCATAGAAATGAACAAATAACAAAACAAAGCCCAATGGGACTGAGCTAAATAGGATCTATAAATACTTGTAATACAATGTGATATACTAGAAAATATAAAATGACTTTTTATCTATTGTAACTTGCTATTTAGTTAAGCTTATTGTTCTTGGCTTTTGTTGGCTTTGCCTAATGCATTGTGCAGAAGTCATAAGTTCCTATACAGATTGTTTAAAGCCGTTTTTCTTGGTGTGTGATCATGAACGTTTATCTGCCAGTAAAGTGAATATTAGAATAAATACAAACAAACAAGAAAACAGTAAAAGTGTCAAGATTTGAAAAAGTAACAGTAGTTGATGCTGTGTGAGCTGGTGAGGAGAACACCGGTTCTGTTCCAGATTCCCCGTCGGTTTCTCCAGCCATTGTTTTGATTGTGAAACTCAATCAGCCGCTCCTGAATTAATTTAACGAAGGACTGATGGAGTCAAAACATTTTGATGAAACTACAGTTAAACAGAACCTCCATGAGGAACAAATGGATTTTCTGAGCATAACATCACTGTTTACTGTCGAATGCTTAAGATTAAGTAAGGTGCCTAAGATTAAGATTTGTTTATAACAGGTCATCTTAACTTTTATTATGGATTAGTGTGCAAAGAAGGTTGGTTAATTGCTAGTTGTAGTTTCAGCTGCATTATATCCAGTTTGTCAATTTTAGCTCAAGTTATTTCAAATGTGTGATGTATTGTGGATATGGTTTGCAGCAAGGTGGATACAGTGACTCCCTCTGGACTCATTCACACCCTGATACACCTTCTAATAACCTACTCATCTAAGTAGCCTTGACTTGGATACTCCTCATCCAATTAGGGCTGCATTTTCATTTGCATTTTTGCGCTATGAACAGGGGGTTGAACATCTGGATGTGGCATATTGACCAAGCTGCCTTATTTAAATTTGAAACACAAAAACAAGTGTACAACAGTCCCCTGTAGTAAGACATCTAATCTTGTTATTCTAAACTCCCCAGGTATGCGTTCAGCCCATTAGTGGATGAGGTTAGTGATGAGGAGGAGGCCGAGCAACTGATGACCGAACCTTTTGGTGAGAAACATGTTTCTTTCACACGTCTTTCATGCCAATAGGAATATTGAGTGAAACAATATTTCGAGTATTCTTGTCCGCTTTATAGAAATTCTCAGCCAACTTAATTAAATGCCACTGATGGCACATAATTTCTTTATTTATTGTTATTGGTTGTTTAATTTTTTGACTTTTATCTGATGTTCTTTGATTCGCAGAAGGTGTGAAAATGAGGGGTATTAAATCAGAGGCCAATGGAAGCGTGAAGCCTAATAAAGTGGTAAGACTTTATCCTAAATATCTGAGCCAGGTAGACTGAAAACACTTGGCATTTGTAGCACTGAGGAATTGTAAATGAAATGAAGACTTTAATGTGTTACAGTGAGTTACACTGACTTACTACCTTTTTTTGGGGGATATGACGTATATGAATAAAGGTTGTGTGTATATATGTACACATTCAGGGATTTCCAGTTTGCTAGTTTAGACTGTTTTCAATGCAGAGTGACAGACTTGCCCCACTTGGCAAGCACTGTTGTTGTTTTTTTTTAATGCCCCACTCTGATGACCTCTGATCAGCTTTGCTCTGAGCAGCTCTCGGGGCGAGTGGACAGCGGACTGCAGTGCCAGTTTGTTTAATAAATGTTAAAAGTGAAAATGGTTATGCCATTTTAAGGTTAGTCTACAGTATCACTGTTCAAAGTGATTAGGTTGATCTGATCTGAATGTTTTTGAAAAGTGCTAACAGTTACTTTGGTTCTGGTCAGTACTGGTTTAGAGATTGTAAGTATTACCAGAATAAAAATATTATGATCTTTTCAGGATGAAGATTTGAAATGGGTTGAAGAAAACATTCCCTCTTCAATAGCTGATGTGTAAGTGTGTGTGTGTGTGTGTGTGTGTGTGTGTGTGTGTGTACGTGTGTGTGTATATGTGTGTGTGTGTGTATACGTGTGTGTGTGTGT
>JBBMFX010021917.1:0-12402 GCA_037832545.1 Rhabdalestes septentrionalis | reverse complement strand
GTGTGTGTGTGTGTGTTTACAGGTTTACAGCTATATGTATTACAGTGTGGTGTGTGTGTGTGTGTGTGTGTGTGTGTTTACAGCTATATGTATCACAGTGTGGTGTGTGTGTGTACAGATATACAGCTGTATATGTAATAAAATAGGGTGTAGGTATAGTGTATGTGTGTACAGGTATACAGTGTTTATATAAAAGAGCAACAGACACACACACACATACACTGTATTATATAAACAGTTTATACTTGCAAAAAGGCAATGATGTAGTACTCACTATGTGTGATTCACAGTAAAGTGTAAAGCCGCTGACAGCACTGGGCCTACAAAAGAGATAGTGTGCGGGAGGTTAATCCTGTGTGAGGTAAAGCTGCTCTATCTACACTGATGTCTTTCCAGATTAAGGAGTCGCTGGATTATTTGTCAGAGATAGTGACTTAGTCTTTCTGCTCACTGTGGATAATAGCCTCTGACCTTTTTTTACATTGTTATCAAAGCAGCCTTTTGTTTTCAAATTCATGTTGTATTTTCTTTGGATATTTCCGTAGGGAACCCTCTGTTTGCTGCCTCTGTATCCATTTACTTTAAAAAGCTTAAAAGGAGGAATCACCCCTTAAAACATTTATAGGAATGAAGCAACATCAGAAATAATATAAATAAAATAATATATTTTATACAGTCTGTAATTATATATACAGTCAATAAAACTGCAGCTATGTGGCCTTAAGTCATACTTGGAGCACGTATTAGTTGTAATACTGGTGTGTATTATGGTCATGTTCACCTTGCTTTCTGTATCTGAAGCTTGTGTTAAATGATCTCTGCCGCAAAAGCCCAGCTACCCAACTCCAAATTAATTCATCTCATGTGAAAGACAGCTGCACATGCTGATGATGACTGAAATTAATGCCACTCCTGACACCCTCCGGAGCATGACTAGGCCTCTAATGTGATTGCTGAATTTTTGAAGGCCACTCTTTTGATCTTTGTATATTGATTTTTTTGTTTTTTGCCAGTCTGACGGTGAGCCTTGATACGTAACGGCTGCATGTTAAACTTGTTAAAACCTAAACTTGTTTCGGTTACTGGGTTTAAGAATGTAATTATATGTACTTACTAATTTTTTTAATATACATTTTATATGTACTTAAAAATGTTTAAAAAACAAAAATTCTTCTGATCTACCGTTATCAGAAATAACTTTAACGCTAATTTTAAATGTTGTTTGCCTGTATATGGGCCTTCAGTGAAACACCATTCACTCAGTGGGTGAGACAAGAAAGACAAATGGAAAATTGGCTGCTCTTTGGGTACTTTTATAACTTAAAACGATCCTACTCATGAAAACTCATTGGGAACTTAATTACATGCACATTGGACGGTTAGACTTAATTGGCCATTATCTCAAAAAAACATTTTGAGATAAATATCCTTGCAGCTGCACCACTTGTCCCTTGTAAAAGAACAATCCTGAAGAGGTTTCACCATGTCAGTAATATAAATTAAAGTATTTGGACAACTGATCATTACACCTATATGAGCTTGTGAAACACGCCGTTCCCAGAAGTTGTGACTAACTATTTCAGTTTCATTTATCCCAAAGGTGTTCAGTTAAGTGGAGCTGGATCTCTGTGCTGGCCACTAGAGTTCATCCACACCATGGAACTCACTTCGTGCAACAGGGACACAGATATGACATAACTCTAAAGGGCCTCCTCCAAACTGTTGCCACAAAGTTGGAAACATATAATTGAGTGAAATATCTGTGCTGAGGCATTAACATTACCCTTGACTGGAGCTAAGGGACCTGACCTATTCAACCAAACTTTACTTATGGAATTAGATTGTGTTCTGGCATTCGCCAAACCTAGTACATCATTACCTTAGGCTTGTAATACTAGGGTTGTGCAGAGCGGTCGCTATTTGGATCTGTATTTGTATTTGTTAAAAGGGAAATTATTCGTATTCATATTTGCATTTGTATTCGGGTAAAATTCATAATGCAGCGCGCAAACAACGTCAGAATCTCCTCCTGAACTTGAGCGTGTGTGGGGTGAGGGGGCGGGGAGACGGAATATCTAAAAGTGAAAATGATCAATCGGCCACACGTGAACACACCACTGCACACAGTGTTAACAGCACGAAATTCCTCCTCTGTATTTAAACCCATTCACCAAGTGAAACGGGCTGCCATGAATTCTGCACCCGTTTGGAGAAGTGTGTGGAGACGGTCTCGGGGAGCAGTGTGTGGGGATTGTACCGAGGAGCGGCGTGTGGGGGAACGGTACTTACTCAGGGTACCTCAGAGGTTCCTAGCAGTCTGGAGGATCGACCCACGACTTTCTTATTGCAGGGCGAGTGCCCAAATACAAATATTTTTTTAAGTATTTGTCCGAATACGGTATTCGTAAAAAACACGTTATTTGTGCCAATCCGAATACCGTATTTGTATTTGTCTCCACTCCTAATAGCTACTCTGCTAGAAACCCATTTGCCGGAGTTCCTGAAACAACTGGGAGTGTGGCTTCCAGAGGCTGTGTGCTTCACATTTGTCACAATAGTTCACAATAATACCACTCACATTTTACTGCAGCAGACATAACAGGCCAGAAATTTCACATGCCGCAGTCGTAGGTGGCATCTTATGATTGTGCAATGTTTTAAGTCAGAGTTCCTCAGTACAACCTTGCCACTGTAAATAGGTATGTGAAACTATGTAAATAGATCCTCTATGCAAATAGTTTAATGTGGCAGTATTTTTATTCCTTTGAATTCAAAATTACTTTAGTTGTAGTGACAAAACAATCCTGTATTGTTTATTAAACAGATGTTATTGATTTGTATTGTCATTAGCCATCATTATTGAGCTTGGCTTTGTGTGTGGGGGGCATAAAGAAACTATCTCTTACATTAGGGGAAGCCCACACAGCTGTGCTTGTCGTGTCACAGGCGCTTGAGCTGGATGTGCCAGTGTTTCATGGTCCTCTGTGAGCGCGGAGTGAGAGCTGTTTTTTCCAGCAGGTGGGCCGCAGGCTCCTGGCAGCCTGGCTGTCCGGCGCCACTCCCATGCACAGCTGCCCGGGCCACAGGCTGTTGTGGTCAAGATCTGGGACGTGATGCGCAATGTGATTGGCCCTGCCACACTCAGGCATGGGCCAAGATTAAGGACTGTGGTGGGTTTGGGCTTAACATGTGCTCAACTCTACAGGTGTCAGCTATTGGGCTTGGCATCAGGGCCCTGTGTGCAATAACGTACAAGCATGGACATGAACGCCTGCTGGGACAAACAGCAGGATGTTCAGGGCAGCTGATTTGGGGACTTTTGACCATCTGTTTACTTGTTATTGTAATTTGATTCTCATATGATGAACCCACACTGAGAAATTGGAGGCAGAATTGGATTTTTTTGTTTTTATAAGAATATTTAAGTTTAGTTTCTGTTCTTGGGTGTATTTGATCATACTGCCACATCCCAGAATAGTCCAATAGAGCTTCTGGTGTGAAAATGGAACAATGTGGCCAGTCACAGTTCATCATGTAAGCATTCAATTCTATAATCATGTCTAGATTTAAAACAACTCTTTTTTTTCAGCTGTACTCATGTCTTCTTTTTCATTTCTGTTTTTCCTCTCTCTGAGAGAAGCAGGCATCAAACAAATCTTAATCTCTTTGGCTAACGTTGCTTCAAAATTCTGAGTTTGGATAAGCTGCCAGCCAGTGAGAGGCCAGCTGGAGTTCAAATCACGTAATCTAGGATCAAATCCCCACAGGCTCTCTCCAAATGTGTTTTTTTTTTCACAATTACTTACTTATTCCAATTGAACTTTTGATTTGACATTTTCCTACAATCTCGCTACATTGTGAATGTGAACAATACTTGAATATAGCAGGATGATTCTATCATTTCTGTTACATTGGTTTATATCATTCACATGATGTGAATTGGCCTGTTTCATTATTTTTTTCCTAAGAGATAACTACTTTTCTGATTGTGTATTATATTTTAACTTCTAAAAACACATATTTTGAAGTAGAAACTACGGTGTGATTTTAGAGTAGAAGTAGCAACTTCAGCTGTAGGTTACTCCAAATCACAATACTTTTACTTTATTGCTTTACTTTATCATTTTTCTCACTTACATTTTAGTCTAGCCTTACATTTTATAGTTAAACTGCATTCTGTTTTAACTTAATTTAACTACACTCTTTGGACAAAAATATTGGGACATTTTGTAGACACAGTTTCGTGAAAAACATTTTCTATTCCAGCATGACTGTGTCCCACTGCACAAAACAAGGTCTATAAAGACATGGCTGGGTGAGTTCGGTGTGGAAGAACTTGACTGGCCTACACAGAGTGTCCTGACCTCAACCAATTCCAATACATTTGTGATGACCTGGAACAGAAATTATGCGCCAGACCTTCTCACCAAACATCAGTGTCGGTATTCATGAATGCTCCAAAGAATGAATGGACAAAAATCCCTCACATAAACACTACACTTCAGGGAAAGCCTTCCAAGAAGAGTGGAATTGCATTTGGGGACCAACTCCATATCAAAGTTTACGTATTTGAATGCAATGCCATTGAAGTCCCTGTTGGTGTAATGGTCAGGTGTCCTAATGCTTTTTACCATAGAGGGTATCAACACTTATGCGTTCGTGTGGTTTCTTTCCCACCTTTGTTTAGTTAACTACAGGCATTAAGCCGGGCTCACTGAGCTAACTCTGGGTGTTAGAAATCCCCACACACCCACATGGCGGACATCCCTCCCCCACTCAGCTCCTCCCACTCTCAGCAGAGTGTGAGAGTGGACTGAGAGCACAGGAGTTGCTCTTGGGAGCTCCTGGTTCGTGTAATCAGTGCACACCCCTACACCTACCCACCAGCAGCAGCACTATAGCACGGCTGAGGATGCTTCTGCTCGCCCCGGGCTGGCCCTGGCTGGCCCTGGCTGTGCTTTGCGGAGTCTTGGCCCCCAGCTTCCCGAGTTGCCCCAGGGGCTCCGTGCAGGACCTGGCCAACCGCGCAGGGGTCGTGTTCGAGGGCAGGCTGTACGAAGAGCTGCAGGGGGACATGAACGAGAGGGAGAGAAAGCGGCAGATGGAGAGGCTGAACCGGAGCGCAGAGGCAGTCGTGGAGCCAGAGGAGACCCTGAATGCCCCCGGGAGGCGCGTGAGGGTCCGGGTGCGCCAGGTGTGGGAGGTGAAGGCTGGGGGGCTGCAGAGGGACGCCGTCGTGTCTCTGGTGTGGAGCGAGGCGGACGAGTGCTTCAGACCCAGCGCAGGAACCCGCTACGTGTTCTTCATGGAGGCCACCAACGACAGCGCCGTGTTCAGGGCGCTCTACCCACCCGTGGAGACCCGGAGAGGCGTAAGGAAGGACGTGGGCCGAGTGCTGGGGCCGAGCTACGGTAAGAGCCTTGGGTTATTCTGTTGCAGGGCAGGGTTGTGCTGCGTGAGCTCAGAGTTAAGAAACTTGCAGTAAGTTTTGCAGAGCACTTTCGAGCGTGAGGAGATGGACAGGACCAGGGTTGGCACGTCCCTCTACGCGAATTATGCAGACCCCCGGGGGGCGTTTTAGGAAGGGCGGCAACTTCTCAGACCCAGCATAATAAAAACAAAAACAGCCCTTCTACCCCACCACCTAAATTGTTCCACAGACTCCTACAGTGGAAAGGGAGAAATGTCCCATGACAGCTAACACTCCTGCAGTCGGTTGGGGGACTCATGGGCGTCTATCCCCCAGTTGCCCGCGCCGGGAAAGACTCCTACAGTGGAAAGAGAGATGCACGGGCATCAACCGCCCTAATTGTCCCACGCCAGGCAATATTCTTACAGTGGGAGTGGAGATGGAAGAGCCCTAAATTCTCCCACAACAGGTAAGATTCCTACAATGGGAAAGGAGATATGGGGGGGTTCCATCCCCCAATTGTCCCTCGACATGTGAGACTCCCACAGTGAGCAAGGGGTCTCTTTTTTTGCCATTGGAAACTGAAAGCTTGCCCCGACCCAGATTAGCTTAAATCCAGACCTTCATTGATGAATCACCAGTACTTTTTACAACATGAACATTCACTTTAATGTCCTTGGAGGAGAACATTAAGTGCTCTCTCCCACATGTCCAACGGGACAGTTGTTGCTGCCCATCCCCCTAATCAACATGTTCCAATTTGTCCATCCTAAAAATAGAAGCACTTTGTGAACTAATTTATGTCTAGGACGCCGACCCTGTAGATGAAAGGTCTGTTTATCCTGTGAAAGTAATACACTAATGAGGACTAATAATAAATTGCTATAGTTGATGATGTAAAGGTGACATCGTTGCTACAGTAATGCTTCATCTTCTTCCTGGGAAGTTGTGTTGATACGCATGTGTCATACTAAACTGCTTCTCTCATAATAATAAGATTATTAGAGATGGTGAGCTACTGCGAAACAATCTGTATTTTACAGCATCTTGTTATGTTGTCTGGCATCTTTGCTATTGATCCTTTTTTTGCTACGTTTTTAGAAAATATCGTTCTTTTGTTGTTTTTACAAAAAGTAAACAAAAAGCTTAAAGCTTTGAGATGAAATCAGGTGTGTGGGAGGTCCTACCTCTGGACCCTTCAGGACTGGAATCCCCCCTCCTATCCTTCAGAGGCAGACTGAGCTGAGCTGCCGGAGGAGCTCTCTACACTCTGTGGTGCTGAATCTCAACCTGCAATGCTTCAGCCGCAGCTCTGAATAGGATTGGTGGGGGTCCTGCGGGGAATTTTTTAAAGAAAATTAGATTTTGCATACCTTTGCAGGTTTCAGATTTTCCTGAGCATGAGAAACAGGTATTCACCCTTTTATCTATCAGGGATTAAAGAGTTCATTCAGGCTTGAATAGTTGTGTAGAAGCTTGAAATTGCCCTAGAAGATTTTTGGGTCATGGTTTCTTTTGTGGTGTTTTCACACGATTCCAACATGTGGCAAAATGCTAAGCTGGACCAGGACACTGCATCCAAGGCTATCATCAACCGGGGCCTTTTAGGACCTGCCGCTGGAATATTGTCCTCTCTTCTATATGTATAAAACTTCACTGAATTGGTTTGTTTGTTTGCTTTTAATTCATTCATACTATTTTTTTCTTTAATTCACTGTGCAGCAAGACAGCCAGTTTAAGCACTTATGCTCTAGTCTAAACTTTATTGCAATATGAGACTTACTGTTCACTATGATGTGTGAAAGGTAAGAGAAGAAGGACCCACATGTTGGTCACTTAATATGTAAAATGGCAAAAGCAGATTTATTATGATTACAAAGTTTAATAAATATCAAATCTCTGCAGAACATCTGAAAGTGCTATCTATAAAATACACTGCTATAAAAATAAAACGCTGGAGTATAAATACTGTAGTTAAATAACCTACTGCCAAGTAATTTACTAGTAGCACAAATAATAGTTTTGAGGCAGCTGGCAGCTGGTTAGGGTCTTCACCCTGAGGTCCGGAAGTTGTGGGTTCGGTTCCTTATATTGCTAAGCTGCACTGAGGTACCTCTGAGTAAGATACTGTCCCCACACTCTGCTCCCCAAGCGCTGTGTTCCTGGCTGCCCTCTGCTTAACTTGGTGAATGGGTTAAATACAGAATTTCGTGCTGTTCACGCTGTGTGCTGTGGTTTGTACACGTATGACAGAATGTTCACTACCACTTATAATCTCACAGAATATGTGACACTGTATTTAATAAAGACTGATGTTCATGAAAAACCACCCAGCAAAATTAATGTGTAACATCTGATGTTATTCTTAAAGCAAACCTAAAATAATTATTTTTTTACAAAAATGTGGGCTATGAAACTGAATTGTCAGTGATTGTTTTGTCCATTCAGCTTTGAAAACACAAATGTTCATTGATACAAGAAAAGTCAAACAAATAACACATTAACTCCCAAATTTTGGGTCAAGTGACACACCTCCTACAACAGTATGGTGGAGAGGTGCAGCTGGACTGATGTTCAGATGAGAATGTTTTTAAAAGAATACATCATCATTCAGCTCCTACAGAGAGACTTCCAGGAAAAACTGCAGTCTTTCTTAATGGAAAGTACTCAAAGCGCTCGACATGCCCGAGAAGCATGACCTCTCATGTACTGCAGAAAAATGTCTCTTGTCAGGAGGTTATAGGGATGCAAAACCAAAAATTTGTATATTGGGTTGTGCAGGATATGGCATCATGGCATAAAGCATTTCTTTTTGATGAGAAAAACTGCTGGATAGGAAAAAAAATGCAAAAGCGGTCTTAGTGTCTTTTTTTTTCACTTGTTATTTCTAAAGAAAGTCTAAATTTACCTATAGTCAGATTGCCTATTGCAGCATGTTTTGATATGAGTGTTCCTTTGAAACTGGATTGGGGCAGCTTGTGGCCTAGTGTTTCGGGAGTTGCCCCTGTCATCGAAAGATCCTGGGTTTGAATCCCAGGACTGCTTGTGACACCTCTGAGTGACCCTTGAGCAAGGTAACGTCCGCACACGCCGCTGCCTCTCTGGTGTGAATGGATTACATGTAGAGAAACAACTTCGTGCTGTTCACACGTGTTCCTGTACGACAAATGATCACTTTACACTTTTAAATAATGCACATGTTGTGTTTCCTGACTCCAGACTCCTCTTTAATATTGTAGTAACTGGACTTCTCTAAACGTTCACTTGAGGCTACCAGGTCATTCCAAAGACTGAGCCCTCATTGACTAAACCCTGTGCTTTTGGCAGAGTGTGTGTATAATGAACGTGTATTATTGCCAGCACTTTCTTGTGAATTACATTGCAAATCCCCAGGCTGAACTTGCTGAATTACACACAAACCAGTGACAAGTAGTGGTGCAACTGATCGCAACACCGAAGATAAAAAAAAAAAAGTTTCACTGTGTGGTGCGCGTGTCAGTGTGTCCAGCGATAGCGGCCCAGTGGAGGAGCAGAGGAGCTCGAGAAACCTCCATCATCACTTAGATCTCATGTATGGGAGCATTTGGCATTTTGGACCTCGAGGGCAACGGAAAGCTACAGGACCCGAACCGCTCATTACCTAACAGTGAACTGGGAGATACGAAGCCCTGTACTGCAGACACGCCCCCTTTGTGAGACTCTCCCCACAAAATGTAGACATCCTTGTCTGTTTTTCCAAAAAAGTTATAGGCGCCCGTCTGCTTTGCTGTCTTTCCTCTTTGTTGGTGATGTGGGTATAATGTGATGTGGTTTTTATTTAATTCCACATGTTCAATTAAGAAGCATTGATACCTTAAATTGCATTTTAAGTTGTTTTTGATTGTATCCACATCAAAGTAAATAATTATCATGCCCTATATTGCAACATAATTAGTTTTGATATAATTACATGGAATGAGCCTTGAGATTAATTGGCAAAAATGAGCTTTTTAATTGTTAAAAATACTTAAATCAGTAAATGGAAAGTTAAATTTGACTTGTCTTTTTTCTTTTTTTGCTGATGCGAAAATTGATCTGATCCGTGACTTAAAACCATGATCCGATTCGAACCGTGAGTTTTTTTATCCGTTGCATCACTAGTGACAACTGTTGAAAAATTTACCAGAAATGAAATGAGTCATGAGACTGTATATGAAGATGTGTGATATTAGTTGTTTGTGTTTACCTTTTTTCTCCGTGTCCCAGTTGATAAGGTGGTTAGATAAGTTGGGTTTGATATTTGTAACCTAGCCCCACTTGTTTGGATTCCTGCCACTGCTGCTGCTGCTGCTGCCGCCTCTGGATCAAATCCTTGATTTCTGAGTATTGCTTCATGGAGTACGGGCACACAGCTAATGCAGTAATGAGCTTTGGGGTGTTCGTGAGCTGAATGTTGCTTTGTGTTTCAGTTACCAGCAAGTAGTACAATGGCATTAAATAATTCAATGCTACACTATAGCCTTAATAATTCCTGGCAGAGCTGTCAAGGAGGTTGGAGATGAAATAATCCCACAGAAGGAGAAGCAGTGATTATTAGGTGTAGGTTTTATGTCAGCATTGATGTTTTTTTACATCTTGAGAAGATAACTGGACCATTAAGGCTTCAAATCCAGTCATTCCTAAAATTATTTGGTCAGTCTGAAATGGCCTGTAAATAATATCGAAACATTTTTATGCAGAAAGGGGAAAACGCGCCTATTTTCCATTCTTTGTCTCTGAGAAGAAGAGAAGAAGAAACAAAATATCCAAGTGTCATGACAAATGACATTTTGTTCTCGGCATTCAATATAGTCAGTAACATTTCACATAGGACAAGGAATGATATAATGGATATAGCTTCCAGCCCTATTATGATTTTTTACATTTCATTGCTATATTGCTTTCATTTGACACACTTGTAGGAGAACACCGCTTACCCATTTTATTGTACCAGCTTAAAAAAATGTCTGTATGTCTTGGAATATTTGTGCTGGACCAACTATTTTTAACTACACTTCAAAACTATTTTGCTCTGTATTCTTTAAAGCTGCCAGATATCACAATGATAGGCAGAGTGGGAGGATAACTAATTAAGGCATACAGATCTACCATATTCAAAACTGCATTTCAACAGTGTCCTGCTTTATACTTCTGAGTGTTTTCCAAACCTGCTTTGTCTTAAATAATGGCCAGGAATCGTATTGACTATAATGACGGAGGATCCTCAAGGGGAAAACTCCTGACAGATAACAGTGTTAGTTCATTTGGCTGATTGAAGAGTATTGATTTACTATTGCCCCTCTGGGAAACATTACTGAATGGGTGTGTGTGACACATTGTGAAATGGACCTTAACGACAGATAGGTGGGATGTGCAGCACTTTATTTTTTATTTATTAAAACTTCTGGGTAAATATAATATACCTTACCTTGCAAAAGTCTTGAGACACCGCTCATTTATTTACATTTTGCTGTAAGTTACCATGTCGCTGCAGAAATACAATTGTATCTTATTTTTGGCATATTTAGTTGGCTAAATCAAAAATGTGAGAACAAATCAGGTTCAGGGCTTGGCTGAAAATTAGTGTCTTTGAACGTCCTTCAGGAAGCCTGGAAAACTGATCCTCAAAACTACATCAAAAATACAAGAAAGTGAGGATCTTTGGAAGCAAAATATTAAGAAATAAGGGGTAGCTCAAGACTTTTGCACAGTACTTTGTAAATATTAGTGTGTTTTTGTGAATCTTTTATCATTTGCATAAATATGTCTTAAGAGGGCATCAGATTTTCAGACAGTTCCTCAAAGTATTTTTGCAATGAATGCATCAAATATATTACACCTTGTTATGTATTTATTAGGGAAAACGATCCACTATTACCTATGTGTTAAGGCCAAAACATATTTGAACCTCTAGTATTAGTCTGGTGTTTTTAGTCAATGGAATGACCTTGGTATATGAGTGTGCCCCCTGTTTTATTTAAAGAACAGGAAGCTATCAATGTCTTTACAACATGCTTGTAAAAGTGTATTATTGCTTATTCCTTTGGGTTTTCCAAGGACCTCAGAAAAGGTGTTGTGAATGCTAATCCTGGCAGATTGTGAACAAATGGAGGAAATTTAAGACAATCGTGACCCTCCCTAGTGGTGTGTAAGAAAGGATTGCAAGGAGAAAGCAACTGAAGCAAGCAGTTCACCCACCAACATCTCAGAGCTGTTCTGTATGCAAGACTGATCAACAGTTAGCAGAGATGTTTAGTTGCAGTTATTGGTGTTCTAGATGTCTCACCAGATATTGAAGGCTAACGTCCTCATACATGTAATATTTTTGATCATTTTCCTTAAGAAACAAAATATATTGTTATTATCTTATTTATTATTTGTGTACTTTGATCTATTTTGAGGAATTTTGTGAAAATCTGATGATGTATTAGGTTTCACAGCTTTCATATATCTCTGTATATACAGGGGGTTCACGAGTTACGCCACTGATCCGTTCCATCAACAGTGATTTTGAATTTTGGTGTAATTCGATACCTAAGTCACTAGCTGATCCTAACACAGTTGTAAAATCCTAAATACACAAAGGAAAAGGAATGCTCCCTCACTCATATGCCGTGTTACTGTTTATTTTTTGCCGCACAGCACAAATGATGTTTTGTGTAATATAATATAACATATTAAATGTGCCATAACCTTTGTACATGTATATTATCATTCAAAAGTTTTTTTGTATTGAAATTCAAGTGGTTCAATGTCTCATTTTTCATTCTGCAGAAAGTTCTTCCCAACAATGTTGTTCCCATATGTGTGTGGCAGTTATAGGTCGCTGTGCGTTCGCTCTTTTTTCCAGTTCATCCTAAAGCAGCTCGATGGGGTCAAAGTCCGGAGACTTCTGGCCACTCCATGTTTTCCATCTCACCATCATGTTCTTTTTCTGAGGTAGTTCTGGCAGGGCTTGGACTTATGTTTCTGGT
>JBBMFX010021879.1:0-12403 GCA_037832545.1 Rhabdalestes septentrionalis | reverse complement strand
TTTGTGGTGCTCCACACTGTTTTGTGTTGTGTGTGTGTGTGTGTGTTGTGTGTGTGTGTGTGTGTGTGTGTGTGTGTGTGTGTTGCTGATACTTGACTTGATAAAGTTCCTCTTTAGTATTTTATGCACTTCTATAACTAAACAGAAAAAGTTTGCTGACAAGCACAAACACAGATCATATCCAGCCTCCCAGTGGTTCTACACAACACCGTGTGTGTGTGTGTGTGTGTGTTTGTGTGTGTGTGTGTGTGACATTTGAGAGGATGCCAAAACACATTTTATCTGAAAATATCACTCACTCAGCGCTGCTTGTCTTGCGTTGCCATTTCAGCTGTTCGTCATTGAGAGCCGGGCGCTACACGCACCACGCGTCCAAAGAGGCTTTTATTCTCGGTAGGTGACAGAGCCGAGAGAGAGAGATGACAATATCACGCCGAATGCAAGCTGTGTGTACACATAAAGCGGTGTTGGACATTAGTGCGGTGGACAGATGGCCGCTGCTGGCGCCCGTTTCCCCTGAAAGGCTGCGGTGGCGGCGGTGGAGGCGGAGGCGGCGGGAACAAAGCGAACAAATCTGACTTCCACTCTCGCGAACGGGGGCCTGCTAATGTGACATCTAGCTTTTAGCGTCTGGCCGCACGCTAGCAGCTGTAAAGCTCCGCGCCGCGACGGTTTGGGGAAGACAGCACGTCAGGAACCCAAACTGAATGCGAAATGTCACATTAACGACGAGCAACGGGTTCTGCGGACCTTCTGTGGCGCTGTTATTCTGCGTTCAACCCCGAAAACCCGAAAACACAAACTAAATTCAGGCGGCAGGCATGGCTAATACTGCTGTTAACCGCTAAGCCAACACTCCTCACAGGAGAAGTCTTCCCTGGTCTCTTTAGAAATCATCTTCTTATCTTGAGGTTATCGGGTCTGACTAGTTTCTCCTAAACCCCACTTTAGCAGAAATAAGGAGCAAATGAAAAAATCAAGACAGAAGTTCTCCTGCTGTTCTCACCAGTTCTCAGTTTCTTCTCTTTAGCTCCTTATGGAACAAAACTGTCTGAATTTAGCGATTGGATTTGACCACTGAGGTGAATTTACACAGACTTGTTTGTAAGAGGGCCAGTTTTCTTCTGGATCTTCTGGTGGGTCTGAAGATCTGATGATTCTGAGCTGAATAAAGATCAGAGATGTGAGAGGAAAGAAATCTGATGAAGATCTTAAACAGGGATCGGACTGAGATTGGAGGAAGCTCTTTCTCAGGAGCTGAGTGGGAGAAAATGGTCCGAATCGCATATAAAATAAAACTGAGCTCAGTTCTGTCTAGGAGAAATAGAGTGGCTAGAGAAAAGACCTTATTCTGAATTGACCTTTATTATGGGTTTAGTAAACATGGGTTTAATTGGTGGCTGTTTTTCTTATCATGATGTTCTCAGATTGTTTTTATAGTTGACTTTTCGATTGTTTCTCAGTTGCTTTGAGTGTTTAATAGTTGATTTTTATAGCAGTTTATGGATTTAATGTTTTTATTGTTGCCTGTTTTTATTTTATCTTATTATGATGTTTATGATTGACACAATTCAGGTCTCACATTAAGTGTTGTTTCCTGCCATGTCGATCTTTAATAATTCTAAATCTAGTCCGTGTTTAGAGATAATAGTGAGTCGTACAAAGTCCGAAACCACAGAAGCAAGAGTTTACCGAACACATCCACACGCTCTGAGGAGAGTGATGGATTCATCATTAGCCACAAAACTAAACTGGCTGGAGGCTGAAGCTTCAGCAGAACTCCACCAGAAATTAAACAAACAATGTAGTGACTTCACCAACTTCACCAGTTGATAAAACCAGTAACAGAAACCAAAACCTGCCTGGATTTATAATGAACTAAGCTAAGCAAAGTGAACACACCCACATTCTGTGATTTCCTCAAGAAAATCCTAATTGAAGCTTTAGCATCAGATTGATTTGCAAAAGTAACTGAGAAGAAAAGGTCCATTCAGGGAAAGACTCTTCTCAGTTTAAGATCTTAAAATGTTTTTTTCTCATTGCTCTCATCTTTATTCAGCTAATAATAATAATAATAATAATAATAATACATTTTATTTATTTTGTACGACTGCGTTTTTATCTACGATTATGAGATTAAACTCTTATTATTTCGAGAATAAACTCGAATCTAAGAGAATAAAGTTGAAATGTTACAAGACTAAAGTCGAAAGCTTACGAGAATAAAGTCGAAATGTTACGAGAAAAAAGTCGAAATATTACGAGAGTAAAGACGAAATATTCCAAGAATAAAGTTGAAAGCTTACGAGAATGAAGTCGAAATGTTATGCGAATAAAATCGAAATAATTCAAGAAAAATCACAGAATTGCAAGAAACTGTGGGTGTGGAGGATCTGGTTCAGTCTTACATTGGGTTAGGATCTAGCTATGAGGAAATTCTTTGTCTTAATGTGTATGCGTCTGAATGAGAATTTAATAAACCTGAACTTTGACGGCTGATGTTTTCAAGGTTTTTTTTATAGAGCTGGTGCAGACGACGTGCTTGTACAGAACTTAACGTAAACATCCATGTAAAACTACGACTTTATTTTCGTGATTTTGACTTTATACATCAAAATTATTACTATTTTATTACTAGTTTATTCTCGTAATATTTAGACTTTATCATAACATTTCACCTTTTTTCTCATAACATTTCGACTTTACTCTCGTAAGCTTTCAACTTTATTCTCGTAGTTTCGAGTTTATTCTCGAAATATTACAAGTTTAATATCGTAATCTTAGATTTTTTTGTTTTTTATAGGTGGTACTAAAACACGAATGCATCTTAATGAGATTTTAATAAACGTGAAAAATGTAATGTTGCACTTTATATTTTACCAAAAAAAAGTGCATACAGACAAAAAAAGAAAAATAAAGTTACATAAACAAATAAATATACAAACAAATAAATAAATACATAAATACATTAATACAGAATTGTATAAATAAATAAAGAAAGAAAAGAAAACATAGGCAATTGTTGTGTCACAGTGTGACCCCTAGGGTGCACCCTTAACTCAGTCTGTAAGACTGTTGCTCCCTGGTTCTCACCGGCCCTCCATAACGAGGTAATTAGCAGAGGTGATCCTAGGGTCTGTTTGGGCCCCAAGCAAAAATTCACTGGGCCCCCCCCCCTCTAACCAGTTTTTGACCGTAGTTTAATCAGTCAGCTCTCGCTCGCCATCTAGTGGTGTGGGGGCCCCAAACAGCTGCCTGCCCTGTCTGCTGACAAGATGCGCCTCTGGTAATTAGTAACATCTGCAGGTGGAATCGCGGGGTAATAGGTTAGTACAGTTAAGAGGGTTTGAGTTTCTGTTGGGTTGCGGGTTATTCGTTCGGTAAGATTGTCCTTTTATTTCTGCTATGGGCCACTGGGCCTTTTTTCTTTTATGTTTATTGAAAATACAGAAAACTAAAGCATGGAAGTTTGTGGACATGCCTGTCTTCCTTGGGGACACGAGGGACGATGTGACAGCAGTCCTTAAAAACATTGGCTAAAAAGAAATCCACCAGAAGATCCAGAAGAAAACGTGTAAACAACATCTGAAATCTGTCGTGACTACCAAAGTCAGACAGTTTTGACACATAAGGTGGTTAAAGAGAAGAAAACTGAGAACTGATGAGAATGGCCGAAGATTTTTTCCTTTCCTGACGTTCCCTCTCGCCAGACTGAATGCAGCTTATGTTTTACCTGCACTAATTACAGGCTAGCAGGTCAGACGCAGTAAGCAATTTGTTTAAACATTTGAGTCATTTTTATAGAAATTGGTGCAGATTTTGATGGAAAACCACACGCTTTGTTTATGTCTGAATGTTGCATTTTAGGCCGACAAGGTTTGTTTACATTTTGTGTTTGTTTACAATATTGTCTGAATAACATTTCTTTTTCCTGTAAAGCTTGCACCTAATTTTTTATCACTTTCAGCAAAACATGATTAAGCTGCTTCAGTGGTAATGTCACGACTGGGGGCTTCACTCCCAAAGAAGGCAGCTGTGAGTTTCTTTTGTTTTTCTTTATTTACAATAAATGCAAATCAAAAAGGCACGTGGGCCAAACAAAAGAGTTTTCACAAAGCATACAAAGACTCATTTACGGCGTTGGACCAACACCTAGTGCCGGTCCTAACCCCACTAAATACTCCAACACCCCAAATTTCAACCAATCCGAAATCATGCCCCTAACATAGCTGCTTCTCTTAAGCACACATTAGGCTCTGGTGTGATCGGGGGGAATAAACTGAACTAGAAGGGCTGAGGGTGACCCCTAGTGGTCACCCAACGTCACAGGGAAGATGGGTCTGTGACTGATTAGTGGTATGACAGATCGAAGGAGAAAATTGAAGGAGGTTTAGATAGGACATTGAATTGAAAATGTAAAAACAAAACAAAACAAATAATACAAAGAACGTGATATGAAAAAAAACGCGAGAAATGATTCCGACTTTCATCACCTCAGATGAGTTGATTTGTTTCTGATGAGACGAAGGACTGAAAAGAGCGGGAAAATCTTCCTCCGCTGATCATGGCTAAGCTAACGTAGCTCAATCCATGTTTACAGCGAGTGGTACAGTGTCAGAAACCAATCAGGCGAGTCTAACTTATTAATAACATAATTAAGTGGAGAATATGTGCAGTATTTTCTGTGATGTGCAACATTCTATGTGCAATACTATGTAATGTTCTTACGAGGTCTCAAATATCATGTGCAATACTGTCCTCCACATGGCATTAATCAATGCATCATGATCACAATATTATGTGCAATATCAATACTCTACTCTAGATGGCGTTACTAATGTAACATGTGCAATATCTCTATACATTTTTTGTAATTTTCCTTTCAGGAAATCTTTATTTTTATTCAGATTATTTGTATTTTTTCTGGGTTTATTTTTATTAATTTTTTTTAGACTTGTATTAGACTTTATTTATTTATCCTAGCACAGTATGTTATCTTATTCTTAATTTACATTATTCTGATGTCTCGTGTCTGTCTGTGTCTGTGTCTGTGTGGTGTGGCGGTCACCACAAACACAATTTCCGTCGGGATAAATGAACTTTTCTGACTCTGATTCTGATTCTGTTAGTGAACACTGAGCACCTCCACGTGTTCTGAACAGAGCGATGGATTAAGTGAGCAGTCGGCGCGGTGCTAGAAAGATAGCGTTACTTATTATCCCTCGAAATAAAGGAGTGACGGCAAACCACGAGATAAACACCGGCAGGACTGTCTCTTTAGAGCCGAACCGCGGTCGCATCCGAGCGACATCCACATCAGTAAATCAGCGAACACACATCTGAAGAGTCTCTCCGTTCTGGAGCGCCGGCGGCTCGTCCTTCACAAAGGCAGATTATTCCCCCCCTACCCCCCAGCCCAGAGCTTTGAGGATGGGCATTATGCAGAGAGAGCCTTCGTCCACCTCCGCGACCAGAGCGGATGCTTTCAGCCTGGAATAAAAAAAGCAGGAGCTTCAGAGAGCTCTCCTCCATCCCCTGCAGAAAGCCCTCATTAACGCGGCGAGGAGGCGGCGGTGGCTGGAACCGGGCCCGGTCTTCTCAGGCATCACTTTTATTCAAATTCGGAGACAGAAATGAAACCGTCGCAGTGACAGGGCCCACTGGAGCCAGCTGTTTCTGCACATCTGCTGAGAGCGACCAGCCACAGGCAGATGGCCTGCGTTCGTGTCGCTGGTGTTCAGGTCAGTGCGCTCGTTTTCTCGTTAAGATCGGTGGGGCACGGGTTCGCATGACCTGCTGCACCAATGCGTTCCCAGGGTGCGAACTCAGGGGGAGCTCCATTTATTTATTTATTTATTTATTTTATTTTTCCTTTATTTTACCAGGGTAGTCACAGTGAGACAGTAGTCTCCTCTGTAAGTGAGCCCTGGCCAAGAAAAGACAGCTCTTAACTAACAGTATCCACAATAAACACACAACATAAAAACACCAACAACGTGACATAAGAGAATAACACAATAAATAAACAAATATTTAAAATACAAAAGGCAATCGGAGGAAGGGGCTTAGATTATAAAAAACACTCACATTGATCATTTAAACCATCAGCAACACGTAGTGTAAAATCAGAAAGTGGAGTGAACCTGTTAAGTTTATTCCATAGCGCCCCTAGTGGTGACACGAGCTCCCGCAGAAACACAATTTGTGAAATTTTGAGGGCGCTCAAAAATGTTGATGTGACCAAATAAATGCTATTTCAGGCACGGGTTTTCTCACAGGTGTAAAATAGTTATTTAGAGTTTAATACTCATTAAAAAAAACCTAGCCTGCTTAAACGCTCGATTTTACATTCGCCGCCCAATCAGAAACCTTCGCGGCCCATCAGTGGTCCCCCGCCCCTAGACTACAGACCCTGTGAAACAATGTGAGGATTTGATTTAATTTAACAGTCAGACATTACTCTGGTGGTCCATGGATTATTGATTATCAGGGGGATTATTGATTATCAGGGGGATTATTGATTATCAGGGGGATTATTGATTATCAGGTGGATTATTGATTATCAGGTGGATTATTGATTATCAGGTGGATTGTTAATGATCAGGTGAATTATTGATTATCAGGTGGACTGTTAATTATCAGGTGGATTATTGATTATCAAGGGGATTATTGATTATCAGGTGGATTATTGTTTATCAGGGGGATTATTGATTATCAGGGGGATTATTGATTATCAGGTGGATTATTGATTATCCCGGTGATTATTGATTATCAGGTGGATTATTGATTATCAGGTGGATTATTGTTTATCAGGGGGATTATTGATTATCAGGTGGATTATTGATTATCAGGTGGATTATTGATTATCAGGTGGATTGTTAATGATCAGGTGGATTATTGATTATCAGGTGGATTGTTAATGATCAGGTGGATTATTGATTATCAGGTGGATTATTGATTATCAGGTGGATTATTGATTATCAGGTGGATTACTGATTATCAGGTGGATTGTTAATTATCAGGTGGATTATTGATTATCAAGGGGATTATTGATTATCAGGTGGATTATTGATTATCAGATGGATTATTGATTATCAGGTGGATTGTTTATGATGATGTGGATGATGTGTTCATGCTCTGGAAATCTGTTCAAATGAAATGAACCTGATGCACCGAAGCATTTCATGTAAATATTGTACAGACCTATAAACAGCATCACCCATGTGCAGCATTAACCTCCCCACCCCCCACCCTTCCTGCACAATGCATGTTCCTATTACTCATGAGCGCCGAACTGAACGAATCAGTTCACTAACTATGAAGGTTAACTCTCGCCAGACTGAACGCAGCTCACGTTTTACTTTTGCTGATTACAGGCTAGTTGGTCGGACGCAGTAGGCAGTGTGTTTACACTTTTGAGTAGTTTTTGAATAAATCGGGGTAAATTTAGTGGGAAAAGCCACACATTTTGTTTATGTTTAGTTTTCTGAACACTTTAAAAGATTTTGCCTGATTGTTGCATTTCAGGCCGACACGGTTTGTTCACATTTTGTGTTAATACTGTCTGACAAAAATTTCCATATACTGTAAAACTGCACCTTGTTTATTTATGAAATTGTTCATTTTTATTTAAATGAACTGAACTTTGAACTAGCACAACACTGTCCTACTCTACAGAAGGTCCCTGCTCTCAAATAAATTTTGTCATTTTTTACAACATTAGCTTCATTAAAATGAACAAATTCAGGTTTTTCTCTGAATTTGGGGCAAAGACGTTTCCCCTCTGAGACGCGGTTCCTCCCAAGGTTCCCTAGGGGCTCACTAGGGACTCGGAACCTCATCCTATGTGACAACGTCAGCTGTAAAATACACTATTGAATCACATTTCCAGTTCACCTTTAGGCAGTCAGTGCTGCCCAGTGGAGCATAAGCCTTCACTTCTCAGTTACTCTAGTCTTGTAATTAAACCGACTCACTCGTCTGAGGCTGAAGCTTCAGTATCAGCCAGAAAACTGCCAGAACATGAAACCCGGAACTGGGCAAGTTGCCTAATAATCAGAGAGAACAATTCATAATAAATAACGATCAGATCAGATATGCCTTGATTGAAGCAGGATGCTACTCATAAAAAACAAAACTGTAAGGGCTACTTAACTGTGCAAACAAGTAGAGACAGCAAACGTAGTGCCAATATTAAACAGTGTAAACACTAAAGTGTGCAGACAGTAAATGAAATACAGACAATATATATAAAAAATTAAGTTAGATAAACAGATAAAGACGCAATTAGCATATCAATGAATTAGAGACGTATTGCACTTAGTGTCGTGAAATACAATAGCACTTATGTCTTTTAAATGGGTTGTTTTTATTTTTAAAAAAATGCAAAGAAACCAAAACCTGACCAAATTTGCAATGAGCTAAGCTAAGCTAAGCTACGAGGCTGAAGTGTTAGCAACAGCTAGAAAACAGTGGCTAATGAAACCTAGCAACTATTTTTACATTAATTCAACAGGTAAGAGAAGAAAAAACTGAGACTTACCAAGACAAATTCAAATCTTGTCGCATACGACGTCTTCGAGAGTTTTGGGAGTGGAGACAAGAATCACAAGGTTAGCCTAGCAATGTAGCACTGTCAGACTCCACAACAGAGACCACACACTCGCACAAAGAAACAAACACATCCAACACACCATGATAGTTTTTCTCATGTGGATATTTTTGTGCTGAATTTCTTACTGGGCATGATGTGCTATTTAAAAAGGTGCAAAATTTTCTGGTGCATCTCTACTGTTATTGTGCCTGTCACTCCAGTGTGTATCTGTGTGTGTATGTAGCATTCATATATTTAACAACACATGTCTGTCTGTGTCTTCTGCTACCGTGTCTCTCGCCTTTTTGTTTAGATTCCACTCTACGTGCCAAAGGTACTGCCTCTTATGAAGGGACAATAGTAATTGGTTTAACCAAGAAATGTGTGTCAGTGTCAGCCAATCAGAGGCAGAGACTGCATTCAAACACAAGCGAGGGTAGAGAGAGAAAAAATACCCCCGACTATTCGAGGCTGTTGACTATAGTCGATTAGTCGACTTTTTTTTTAAATGCCCTAGTGTGTACATACATGCAACTTGCCTATGTCTACACTTAGTTTATGTCTAGTTTACATATTCATATATGCATATAATCTAAAGTGCAGATATATTGTTGCTATAGCCTTTTATTCTATTCTATTGTTTCCTTAATTTGTGCTGCTCTTAACTTTGTTCTGTCCAATTTCTTCGTTGACAAAGCAAATTTACCGCTTGTGGGACTAATAAAGGTTTATCTTATCTTATCTTGCAACTTAAGAGTCTTGAGGCTGAAGCTTTAACATAAGCAAGAAAAAAGCCGCAGTTAGCTTAACATTGAAATTAAGTCAAAAAATGAACAAATATTCAGGTACAGATGCCCAAATTTAACCAACTTTCCAAAAAGGAGGTGCGTGCACATTTCTGCAAAGCGTCCCTGAGTGCTTTAAAGTTAGCATTAGCGAGAAATAAGTCAATAAATAAACCCATAGTGGCCTTAAGGTCAACTAAATGTCCATTTAATCATTTTTACTAGTTAATCAGCTATTTATAGTAATGGCGAGGTAGTTGACGGCTCGAAATAAAGGCAATGTTTCGCTAGTCTGCGACACTTGTCACTTCTAATCATCAGGTAATTAGGAAACGTTACCAATGCTAAAAAGAACCAAATATGGACCATTACAGATGATATCAGTAAAAAAGCCTTTTACCCGACAGCAGACGGTGAATCTGGGTTCATGTATTTTTAGTATTTCTCAGCTTGTCAAAAATATTTTCTTATTATTCCCTGAAATCTTCAAAGCAAAGCATGCGGCGCATCAAGCAGAACACCTGAGCATGCCGTTTGGGTTGGTCCGGTGTTTAGTTAGTGGTGATCCCGCGTGCTGGGGGCCGGTGGGGGTTGCCTTTGTTGTTGTTGTTGTTGTTTGTGTTTAGATTCCCGTAATTTATTCAGTGTTGCGGTAACCATCCATCTGCGGCGGCGCCGAGGGGCGGGGGAGGAAGGGGGCGGGTAATTGTTATGAATGGGTGGAATCGGAGGGAAAAAACAAAGAGCATTTGAAGCAAACAAACCCAATATGCTTCCCGACAGGCCACATTAATCTGGGGCTCTTTAAGGAGGCGGCAGCCACCGTGGGGCCTGATTGACTGGTTAACCGGCCGTGCTGCATATTCATTAAGGCTGGAGACATGAGTCATACACACACTACACACACTTCCTGACCAACAGGTGCAGTGAGGGATGCCCCCCGCCATCTGAAGCCTCACACACTTCATGGAAGCGGCTCACACACTCCGAGTCTCCGGTGTGCGGAGCGCAGTCCCCCCACCCCCCACCCCCCGGGAGCCAGAGAACAGATGGAGGAACAAAACATGCCAAAAACTATCAACTCACACACATCACCACACATTTCTCCTCCTGAAGTGGAGGCCCTCCTGCCCTCCGCCAAAACAAAATCCCTCATCCCACCAGTGGGGGGTGCTAGACTGAAAAGGTCAGGGCACACCTTGAGGAGGGCGGTGTGTCTCTGTCAGGGGCGTCGGCATGTTTAATGTGAGGGGGATGCGTGGGGGCGGGGTTTGTGTGTGGGGGGGGGGGGGTTTGTTCGGGGGAGGGGTTTGTGCGTGGGGGCGGAGTATGGGTGGGTTGCTGTGTGAGTAAGTCTTCAATCGGTTTAGTGGAGTTTATTAACGCTTGAAAGATTCAAGATTCAGTAGTGCTGGGGGAACTCATTATTTATGGTAAATGTGGGGGTATGGTAAATAATTATGAAATGTGAGGGGGACACGCCCCCTTTGGTTAAATGGTGGCGACGCCCATGCTCTCTGTTCTGTGATGGACATAAATAAACAACTTAATTCATAAAATAGTGTTGTTTGTAGTTTACTTTTTCTAATAAACAATATACTGTTTCTAGTAAATACGTACTATTTAAAGAATACTGATATATAGGTTTAATGTCCTTTGATACTGTTTGTTTGGTTTTAATAACCAAATGTCATAATACTGTTTTCCGTCCCTTCTTTATTCCATTATTGCACCTTCGAACATGCTCTGTTCTTACTGGCTATGCTCATTCAAAAGACAACCCAGGCTGAAGTGCGAGTAGGCGGAGCTAAAAGGCTGCAGGCTGACAGGTCTGTGATGTCACAGCCATGACGGATTTAAAACGTGCCATTTCTGCCGTGCACCTTCTGCACATGGAACGCGTGATAAACTAAACATATTATATAAAAGGGAAAATGTGAAATCGTTTGAAATCCACGGGCTTCTGAAACCGTGGCTTCCACGTGTTCCAGTCAACAGAGTTTACATCCTGCATTAAACCCTTCTATGAAAAAAGAAAAAGCAGATGGGGTTTCTGTAGTTACAGGCCTTTTAAACCAGGACTCGGCCCTTTAAACTCGTTAAAACTGCTCTAATTGAATCACACACTCGGCGGCTCGTGCCTCTCCGAGCTGTTTATTTAAAGCCTCTTTCCGGTCCAGCTCCCTGCACCTCTGCGGCCTCGTAACCGGCAGGGGGGGTATGCTGGGGGGGTGAAGGGCCTGAGGAGGTACCTGTTGCTATGGCAACAGAGCTGCCTCACCTGAAGTATGAGGGCTTACTTAAGCGCCCTTGAGGGCTTCAGCGTCCGGCCCGCAGAAACAAGCGGCCGTGATGAGGGAGGCTCTCCACCCAAGCCTCTCCAGGAGTGATTGTCAGCGTCCGCAGCGGGGGTCCGGCTTCTTCACAGCCCATCGAACGGAGAGGGAAGGTCGATTATAGGAGAGCGGCGCCGCTCAGGAGGCGCTCGTGCGAGAGAAGAGGCGAGGAGGCTGAAGCCGCCGACTTTATTTAGCCTGAGGAAGCAGTTTTAGCTCTAACGTGGGTTTACATGGCAGAACATCGACGAAAACACCGTCTACAGCTCCCCCGGGGCGCCTTCCGCCTCGCTACCGTGAACTCAAGCGGGACGGCAGGTCTGTACCTGCAACAGCACCGAGGCAAAGGTCAAGGCAGGGGCAGAGGCCGAGTCGGGGGGTGGGGGTGGGGGTCCTGGATCAGGCCCTCAAAGCCAAAGCATTTTAAACAGACTTTTCCAATTTAAAGAGACAGTTTCATGGAAATCACACACTAAACTCTCTACCTCACCTGTACATCACCTGTCTCTCTGCCTCACTATACCCTACCTGTCTCTCTATCTCAACTGTCTCTCTACCTCACTCTACCTCACCTGCCTCACTACCTAACTGTACCTCATCTGTCTCTCTACTTCACTGTATCTCACCTGTCTCTCTACCTCACTGTATCTCACCTGTCTCTCTACCTCACTGTATCTCACCTGTCTCTC
>JBBMFX010021860.1:0-12404 GCA_037832545.1 Rhabdalestes septentrionalis | reverse complement strand
AGAAATGCGCTTTCCACCAATGCTCCACCACATTCCTGGGGTTTGTCATCTCGGAGCAGGGTGTGGCCATGGAGCCTCAGAAGCGGAGTGCTGTACGTAGTTGGCCCCTACCCACAATGCTTAAACAGCTCCAGCACTTTCTGGGGTTTGCGAACTTCTATCGCCGCTTCACCCAGGGCTTCAGTACAGTTGCGGCACCTCTCACCGCTCTCACCAAACCATCCACCACCAGATTTCAACTCACCGCCTCTTCCACCTCAGCTTTTCACCAACTCTGCCGACTATTCACTTCTGCACCCATCCTCAACCAACCGGACATTACCAACCTGTTCGTTGTGGAGGTGAACGCTTCTGATGTGGCGAAACAACTGAACCCTCGACAGGCGTGGTGGGCACTGTTCTTCGTCCGGGTTTCAAGAACCAAAAGGCTGACACCCTCTCTCGTATTTACCAGCACGAGACGACCCGGATGGACCCCCTGCGCCCATCATTCCATGCAACCTTGTTGTTTCACCTCTCTGGTGGGAGTTGGAAAAGAGAATGCGCCAGGGACAGACCTTGGAGCCCCCACCTAACAATACATACCCGCTGCCACACAATCCGAGGTTCTCCAGTGGGCACATTCCTCAGCCATGTCGGGCCATCCGGGCATCAACCAGACCTCCTCACTCCTCCAGCGGGCCTTCTGGTGGCCGTGCATACATGCAGATGTGGAGGAATTCGTCCAGGCCTGTGCGGTGTGTGCCAGGTCGAAGAGCTCTAATCGACAGTCTCCAGGACCCCTTCGACCCCTGCCAGTTCCTCAACGGCCCTGGTCACACATCGCATTGGATTTCATCACCGGATTGCCGGTGATCTGTAATACTTTCCATCGTGGACAGGTTCTCCAAGGCCGTGCACCTGGTTGCTCTCCCGGGGCTCCCATCAGCTAAACAAACTGCGGAACTGATTATTGAACACGTAGTCCGTTTGCATGGGTTCCCTAAGGATGTCGTCTCGGACAGAGGGCCCCAGTTCAATGCCAGGTTCTGGAAGGCCTTCTGCCGCCTGGCCGAGGTTTCTTGCAGCCTTTCGTCTGGATACCACCCTCAGACCAATGGCCAGGCGGAGCGGACCAATCAACAACTGGAGCACTTCCTAAGATGTTTCATCGCCAACAGACTGCACTCCTGGGCCCGCTACCTCGTCTGGGCAGAACTCTCCCATAACCTCCACACTTCCATTGCCACCCGAAAGAGCCCATTCGAGGTATGCTATGGTTTCCAACCTCCCAACTTCTCTCATCAGGAACCTGAGGTTGACGTACCAACGGCCCAACAGTTGGTCCGCAGGTGCCAACGGGGCTGGGAACAGGCCCGTGAAGCCATCGAATGGGCCAATCGGAGATACACCTCACAATTCCACCGTCGGCACCCTCCGGGATGACTATTCCACGTAGGTGACAGGGTATATCTGACCACTCAGTACCTTCGTCTCCACACAGACTCCAGGAAACTCTAATCACAGTTCATCCGACCCTACAGGATCACACACAGCATAAACCCTGTCACCTTTCGGTTATAGCTGCCTGTCTCCCTCAGAATTCCCGCCCTCTAGCATCATTGACGGTGGTCCCGCTTACACCGTTCGCTGGATCCTGGACTCGCGTCGCCATGGTCGAGGCACTCAATATCTGGTGTACTGGGAGGGATGCGGTCCTGAAGAGCGGTCCTGGGTCCTCGGGCGGTTCATCTTGGACCCAGCACTCATCCGGGACTACCGTCATCGGGTATCCTCTCAGCCTAGTCCGTCTGGAGCCAGTCCTGGAGGGGAGGGTACTGACACACACACAGCCATGTGACGCATCAAGGTCAAGGGGAATTACGTGTCACCGTATATAAACAGGAAGTGGGAGATTCCCAGTCGCTCTGACATTGAGTCCTGACGGCAGCATCACCTCGTCTCCTCAATACTGTGAGTACTCTCTGACTGTGTGTGTTGTGAACGTGGAATCCTGATGGGTTCTCTCTAAGTTTTCAGAGCGTTCACAGATTAACTGCATGGGTAAACCGCTCTTTCGCGTCTCTCCGTGCTCGAGCTCTCCCCTCACACTACAAAGGCGTCACTAATTCAAGGTAAGCCATTTCTGATCATATTTAACATCCTAATTATATGACAGTTGTTAGTACTTTTCCCACTCACTCCACAATTCTTTGTCGCCTCTGCTTATTCATTCAAAATACTTGCAAGCTTTCATGTGACCACTGGGGCCTTTTACAGAGACTATACATTCTGAGGTTCTCCCAGTGACATCAACCAAAATGTTTTCCTCAATTAAATAATTTTCATTATTAATGTACTTAACATCATCATAAAACTAACCAAATTCAACATTTACAAGTTTACATAACCAGGAATGAAACTCACAATCTTTTCTACTGGGGCCAATACAAAACAATAGTCACTGGTCATCCGATAATTACCCCCGTCATCCTACATAATATAAGCACTAACTGGCACAAACGGTCTTCTTTAAGAAATCATATATTCTGGTGGAGGAAGGGCTTTGGGGCCGGTTTACCTTTAAATTTGTCACACCTCTGGATCAGATGTAACAAAGGGTGCAGTTTCACTCATTACAATAATACAAACTAGTAATGATATAATATTATTTTCTGTTCCACCTCTTAGACTTGTTTAAACCCTTATGACATTACTCCTCTTATCATGGGGAAACATAAATGTATTACAATATCTATAAATAATGCTGTTTCTCTAATGCTCATGTAAAGACCTGTTTAAATATGTGAGAAGAACACCTCTAAAACCCTAGGCCTTGTTTACACCGTCAGTTAAATGTGACTCAATTCCAATTTTTTGCTCATATGTGACAAGGATCGGATCTGGTCCATGGCAGTGTAAACAGGGAAAAAACGCATGCATTCCGATATTTTGAGATCGTATTTAGGCCTTGTTCATATGTGGAAATAAATCAGATATAAGCTGATGTGACTGTCATGTAAACAGGCAGATCGGTTTTTCTTAGGTATTGCGTTCTGTACGTCATTAACTGTGCGATAGCCCGTACCTGTTAAGGCCACCAGAGAGCAACCCCGAGGCGCATCTGTAGAGGGATGCCCGGCAAAATGTCGTGTAGTTGTAAGAGAGGAATGCGGACAAACGTTGACACATCAAATCGAAACTCGCTCATTCTAAAATTTCGGACCCACTGCTCCTCGCGAAAGCCCGCCATAATATTTTCCCACCAATCCTGAGATCTCTCACACACCAAGACGTTCCTCTGAATAATCAAGTCCGTAATAATTGAAGTATACATGCAGGCTGCAATAATCGCTCTTTTCTTCTCCGCCTCATGGTGTTATTTGGCAAATTTGCATATATCACAGAGCTAGCATTAAGCATATTTCACATTCGTCCATCTTTACTACTGTGTGCTGAAATGTAAATGAAAATGGTGTAACAACCCCTCTTGCTCTAGCAAGTGTAAACAAGTGAAATGAATATGGGTAACAATGAAAAAAACGTGTAAACAGAAGGTCAGAAAAATCGGATATAAGCAACAAATCAGAATTGAGCATCAAGACCTGAACTGTAAATGAGGCCTAAGAGAACCTTGTACGGTCATATTGTTTCCCTTTTAGTCAAATTTTCCCCAATTAGGAGACCACTAATCTATTGCTATTGGATGTTTAGCATCTGACAGAGCATTTATCAGTGGTTTTCCCAAAGTGTGCACACTTTGCTTTCTTCCCTTATACTATTATTTACCTACACTTATATGAAGTAATCTGTAACACACCAAATTTGAGTTCCCAAACTACATTTCAACAGTTTCACAGGAATTAGTTCTAACTCTAAATCAAGTTTTACTGACTTATTTTATTTATCCCAATGTAACTTTTAAAGTTAGACACACTCTTAACTATCAATATTTGATATTTACCTTAACTTGCTGCCATAATTATACTTAATTTTGAATTAAGCAGCAAAATTTATTTGGCTCTCATGTCTGTGGAGGTTCACCAGGTCCCCTTCATGGATAACTGGACATTTGTTTTTTTTAGCTTTTCTCTCTTGTTCACACCCCCTCCAGCATTGTGATAATTGGCAAATGGCATCCCCCTTTTTTCATTTGTCATGTGCTGTGTCTGGACCTGTGGTACCGATGCTTGCTGCTGGCACTGCTGCTCAGAGTTCCTCTATCTTCCTTGGCTTTCTGCTCTCTTGTCTTATTGTCCACTGCTCACTACTTGAGCTGTAACTGATCAAAATCTTGTCATTGGGTCCCCTCATGATTTTTCCAGCATGCTCTTTGTCTCTCAGAGTCCAGAGATCTCACACCATTTTCTTCCAATCATTCAGCATCCCTTAATGGGCTCCTGAGGCAGTTCCAGAGAGACACTGTCAGTTAAATGTGAGTCAACAAAGCCCCCAAACAAAGCCCCTTAATCAATATAAATCCTAAATTGAAGCATAACATTTCTTATGCTATTAGCTGTCTGACTTTATTTTAAAAATAATTGTATCATTTTATCCACTATTTCATCTTAAATTTCTGACCTTATGACCTTCATACCAGATTTTCCTATCACGTTAACCCTCTAATTGGGTGGTGCTCTGTGAGTGAGGTGAGGCCAGAGGGCAGGTTCTTTAGATGGATTTTAATGAAGACACAGACTCTACACAATACAAAACTAATTCAAAAAGGCACGCAGGCCTGATGTCCCGCATTTTTTGCACATAAAATAAAATGTACATTTTTGCATCATTTGCACATCTCTGCTGTTGAATATAGTACTGGTCAATACTGTATTTACCCTGAATTAAGCCATTCAGCTTGCACTGAACATTGTCTTGTCTTGTTAAGTTGTATTGTTGCTCTTGTGCTCGAGCCTGTTTGCATTTGTGTTCTGTTTTGTTGTGTTATGTTCTGCTCTTGTGTTGCACCATGGTCCTGGAGGAACGTTGTTTCGTCTTTACTATGTACTGTGTATATGGTAGAAATGACAATCAAACTACTTGACTTGACTAACGGCGGGGATAAGTGGTTCTGCTAACATGTCAGGCGGTTCTTCAAATGGACCTAGTAAATTCACTGGCTCTTGGCTAAATGTGGCTTCGGTGGGTGGCGCTTCTAGCTGCATAAGGGGCTGGGCATCGTACTGCAGAACGGTGTGGCTCAGGCACGTTGTGGCTGCCCAGTCTCCCCCGGTGTGGGCAGTCATGTCACTGGCAATGAGCTCTTGCGAGAGTGTGGACAGTGCTCTCAGGAGCCACTCATCTTCCTCCTGTGTGCTTGTCCATTCTCATGACATAGAATGGCGTGACCCCAACTCCATCAGGGTCCTAGCTCCTGGCCAGGCTCAAAGTGAGTCTACTTACCCCAGCTGATGTCGAGTACTTGGAGGCAAGCTGGGCACATGCCGGAGAAAGCCTCAGACCTCCTGGTGACCGCGTGGTTGATGTGAGCAATGTGGACCCCCATGCCTTTTGCGTCTACAAACCGCGGATCTCCCGCTTCGCTGTCCAGCGAGCAAAAGTGTGAGCTCCTCCGCAGTTGAATCCAGGTCTGTAATAATGGATGTCAATCTACCCATCCCACCAGAAGCCTAGGTCCTCTTCCTCACCCCTCAACTCTCCAACACACAACAGCTCTGCTGACGCGAACAGGCTCATTTTTGCCAGCTCACCCCAGAGCTGGATCCATCCTGCCTCACTCTTTTGCAGCATTTTCAGAGTCACAAGGAGGAGTTCCCTTGGGGCAGGCCTTCCCTCCTCTGACTGCTCTTCCCCTTCCAGCACCCTGTATGGGTCCAAGGGCTCATCTTTTTGATGAGTGCCGAGAGATGTCTCTTTCTCCTTGCACGACGTGCTAGCACACTGACACAATGAGTAATTTAAGTGTTCCATGTCTTTATTTAACTTCAAAACAAACCATGCATGAAACCTCACAAAAGCAGACATGAAGAGATCACCACCGTGAGGCCAACCAGCAATAACCAAACTCAAACTCTTAGTTCTCAGAACTCCCAGCTGTGATTAAATTCATAACCCACTTCATAATTGAAATCCCCAATACATACTTACCTGTAGTGACCTCTAGTGGCCATCCACTGTGACAGACCCCAGACCTGACAGAAGGATAAAAGGCATCTGTGGTGAAATTAAACCTACTAAAGTCAAAGATATGAAGCATAATTTCTCTATAGTTCTGTTGTACAGGACCTGATTATTTATGTGCTATTTGACATAACTAAATAATAAAATCAATGTAAGCTTGATAAAATATCAGACATTGGTATGTTTTTTTTTATTTCATGTCAATTTGTATTTACTGGGATAGTTGGGGAAAATGGGTGTACAAGAGCTATATAAAGGTGAAACACATTTATAGTTCAGTAAATATGCTTACAATGTGTATGTGAATTTATGTAACAAAGCATTCATAACTTTTTACATGACCATTTTCAACTCTTTGCTTTATGATGTTTTAGTTACTGAACCCTTAAGACTAATAAATGTGAGCCTTTAAGACTGATTAATGACTTAAATTTGATTGGATGCCCTGTATGGAGCCTTGTTCAAAAAGCAGTCCACCATGAATGACTAAACTGCATTTATGCTTTTCACAAACTGTCTCTTCCAGAGGGACTTACAGTTGAATAAGCAATGTTGCACTGGAAGTCTTACCCAAGGACTCTAACTGGTATTGCATAATGTTAACAATGTTCAAGTAAAAAAAACAATCTTTACTCCCAAGTTTATAGGGTCTGTAAGGGATATCCCAAAACACTAGGCATTCACCTATATCCACCGTTACAGCAGTTTAGCCTCAAATTGACATGAGTGTTTTATGCCAGACTGCTTTTTGCATTACTGTAGGCACAATGCAGGATATTCAATCAGAACAGTGCCTGTAATCACACTTCCCTGTGAACCCAATGACCACAAAATTGGATGTTCAAACCTGCTGCCCTTGTCACGGGTCCCAACGCTGAAGCCCTCATCACAGGTCTCGACATGCAGGAACTGACCCTGTAACTAATGATAAGTAGCTCTGGATAAGATTGTCAGCCAAATGCCCCCTTTAACAGAAACGAACAGTCTTAAAGACAGAAAACAAAACAGCATATTTAATAGGTAAATATAAATGGAATAGTTAGGTAAAATTTCATTTTGATTATCTTTATTAAACAAACTTATATGTTTTACATAGGAGCTGAACAAAATCAAATTTTTAGCCTTTATTGGAGTGTATTAAAGCACTCAAGGATGATAGGACAAACATTCTGCCCTACGTCTGTTAGCTTGATAATGCAGTGTCTTGTGCTGAATTAACTCATATGGGGCTGAATTAAATCTATGTAGGTGTGAATTGAGTGCTGATGTTGTTGTTCTGTACGTTGGATGGCTCACAAGTAATTTGTTTCGGAGCTTAGTGTTTCGGAGCTTAGGCGTGCTTATGCAACCACCCCTCAGGCCCATCCCAGCTGGGGAATTTATGTTCTACTATTAAAACTGATGCATAGGTCTGAGAGATAGAGAGAGAGTATAAAGGTGGATTTATTACTGTCTGTGTGTCTGTCTGTGTGTCTGTCTGTGTGTCTGTCTGTGTGTCTGTCTGTGTGTCTGTCTGTGTGTCGCAAGCCATGCCATGGAAAGCATGTGTGCATGTGAATGAGGAACATGAAACAGAGCAAGTAGGTCAAAAATTAAACTGAACAGCAGGAAACAGGAAATTTAATTGAAATAGAATGAAGCATAAAATAATTAAATGTAATAGAATAGACAGGAACAATAGGGAATAATAAAAAAAAAAGAATTGAAAATGGCAGAAGTACAGAACAGAATGGAATACATACTGACACATCTGGGGGGGGCAAGTTAGTGAGGCGAGGCGCAGAGTGCAGGTTCTTTTGATGGTTTATGATTGTAGACACAGACTCTTCCCAAAAACAAAACTTAAATTAAACCAGGCACGCGGGCCAAACTGAAAACACCACACAGAAGACACACGAGGGAAGGATACCATGCAGGACACATGAGGTAGTGTGAGGGTTGCTTTACCAATTAACTAAGAAATCTAAAGAACTTAAATACAAAACACACTAACAAGAACCAATCCAAACCCCTAATCACTCAAACTAAATACAAGACAGGTGAACAAAGTGACCTCAGACACAGACATACACACTAAAAAAATTTCATAATAAAAGTCCCATAACGAATCCTCTGCCACAACGCATACATAACTGTACAGAATAGAACAGGATAGTAGTAAGGATTGTTACTACAAAAGTTAAATATATCATATTTTTCACTGGATTGGTTTGAAAATTGCAGTAAACACTATTGAGAAATCATAGCATTGCTTTGCAGCATATTTACAGCAGATTTTTTTTATTTCAAAATTTCATTTCTCTGCTATGGAAAGTGAAATTTCCTTAAATATTAGTTACAGGAAATCGTTTTTGTATTTTTTGGCCAGGTAACTATGATATTGGTAGCTTTATTTAGTATTTGTGATTCATATGTGGATATTTGTACCAAGGTTTTCTATCCTGTGTGATACTTGTTTGGCCTGATTGCAAGAGACAGCGTGTACTAGCTTGGTTTGTTGTAAAGGGAACATGTGATCATGGACCCATGCTCAACTCGAAAAGCTTAGATGGAGAAGACATGAATTGTAAAGTTTCAATGGTTTCTTGTGCCACTGGTTGATATTAAACATTAGTTCAGAGAATTGTGAAATAATCAGCAATTGGCGAAACATATTAGGAATCAGAAAAATAATATCAAATTTAGCTCAGAGGGCTTCATACGCTCATATTTGGAGTAGTGCTATAGTGCTATAAGAAATATTATATACCTGTATGCCCAATAGGAGAATAAGAAGATAAATGTGTCTCTTTTAGACACACAGTTACAACTGATTGTAGAAGAAATGCGCAGGTATGAACAGGGAATGTATACCTCTTTCCCACAGCAGCGGTCTCCATTGTTCTGGGCAGACTTTACACTAGATGCTGGGACATTGCATTTAGCCAACCGATGATTAATTCTGTACCACAAGCTCTTCTCCAACTCATTCCAAAGATATTAGACAGAGCCTCATCATTACAGATTGAGCAAAACTCCACTGCTCCACAACACAATGCTGGGGGCTTTATACACAATTGACTCATACACATGACTTTACGCTCATTGGGCTTTAAAGCAGCCAAATGCACTAGTGGTGTTCGGACACTTTTAGATTTAATGTATACAAAACAGAACACCATTATTTTATGGTCTAGGGCAGCGCTTCTCAAACTATGGGCCGTGGACCGGTGCCGGTCCGTGAGAAGATTTCTGCCGGTCCGCACAGTCTCGGTTCTGCACCTATCAAAATTCGGTCAGATCCAGCTCTGATCTCAGCGCTGCAGTCACTGCTCGCCCCGCCCCTTGTTTCATTATTATAGCATGTTCAGTGTTCCCAGCGTTTGTCTCATCCACTCCAAATTTTTCACGAACACACACGCGTTTCGAGAGCTATCGATAAATCATGCCCAGTTCAAAGCAAGCGAGTCTGGATTCTTTCTCTCGGAAACACCCATTAAATTATGCCCTTCCACACCACGGATCTGTGCAAAACAGCTTTTTCTTAACAAGGGACAGAAACAGAGAAACTCAGAACACTCGCTCTGAGCATCCGTGTCAGTGTCTCTTCCTCGTTTCGACCCGTCAGTGGCGAGAAAGCAGGCACACCCATCACATTTAAATGTTAATTAAAATTTGTGGTGCCAAATAATCCCTGTGGGTGACTAGACCTGTAATTTAATTTTGGTTCAAAGTCAATCTGCACGTTCAGCACCAATTGGCAGTGTTCAAAAAAGTAGTTAAAAAACCCATAAAACAAAAAAGTGCAAAAAGTGAATAAATAAATATACATATATATAATATATTTATCTGGCAATGATCTAACTCCTATTAGGTTATGTTTAATATTGTTCTTACATAAGAATAAGACCTAATCATATTAATACTAAAAGTAATAATAACAGTAAGGTCAAGGTGTAATAATAATAATAATAATAATAATAATAATAATAATAATAATAATAATAATAATAATGATAGTAATACTATCTGTCTCTAGTTATCTATCTATGCAGATGCACTCTGAGGGGTGGGGTGTGATGTCGTTTATGCAGGGCCCTGTAGCCCCAAAGCCTGATATGACTGGTCCGCAGGCCAAATATGTTTGAGAAACGCTGGTCTAGAGTACTATATATGGGGCAGGGAGCCATTGTGTTCAAGTCCTTTTATACTAATTTATGTCGTTTTTGTCATATTTTAAAAGATTTTAATCCTGATGCCATACAGTAGAGTTCCTGAATAACAATACTGCTGCTAGGTCACAGACATGGGTGCTGACTTCATAATCATTGAAGATGTTGTGTGTGTGGTATGGTGTGTGTGTGTATTCTTTGAATGAGTGTGTTACTTTCATTTCTTTGAGCTGAGTTAAAACTCATGCTTTAATCTTGCTTGTAGAAACAATGTGAGGTATCAAAGCCATGATAGTGGAGCCTCTCTTATAATGTTTGTAATAAAAGGGTGCAAAAGGGTCTTATAATAAAAGGGTGCAAAAATGCATTGAAGCATAGTGAAATTATTAGAATAAAAACAGACTGGACCAGAGTAGAATAGAAAACAGAATCAAATAAAAATATGTGATTTCATTGTGGAGAACAGCTATTCATTATTATTTAATGCATTGTTTCAGCACTTATCAACATCTC
The DNA here is from genome assembly GCA_037832545.1 of Rhabdalestes septentrionalis. NCBI lineage: Eukaryota > Metazoa > Chordata > Actinopteri > Characiformes > Alestidae > Rhabdalestes > Rhabdalestes septentrionalis. Next base: position 1,620 of record JBBMFX010021860.1, on the reverse strand, counting down.
ATTCCAGCACATTTGTGTCACACACCACACTCCTTCCATGTCCCTTGTACTTACCGCATGTAAAATCAATCAGCAATATCAGCCACTGATGTATTCTCCTTATGTTCATGTTTGGAAGTCTTGGTGTGCATGGATAGGTTATTAGGGGACTTCATATCTTTGGGTCAAAGGAAAGCAATTCAGCTAGCAAAATACTATTTTATATCCTCTGAAATTGGAAGTTGGCACATTTGATTTATGCATGAGGGTTTTTCATACTGTACTACCATGCTGTGTAACTAATGCTGACACCTTATGCATGGCTGGTCAACTAATGCATATGAGAACATTTAAATCTGTTCATTGTGTATTTTAAACTGTGGGACTAAATAGAAACTTCTTCCAGGAGGAACATCTGTTTGGATCTGTGTGTCTGTGTGTGAGTGCATGTATGGAAGTGGTAGCCAAATCTAGCTGCTATAACAGCGGCTTGTGCTGGGGCTCTCCAGTGAACTCGAGACAGACAGAATAGATGTATCTGACATTAGGGTCTCTCTCCCTCTTTCTTTCTCACTGTCTATCTTTTGTCTCTTTTCATTGTCTATCTCTCTGCTCTCTCTTTCTTTTTCTCAGTCCCCCCTTCACAGTGTGGTGCCAGCTAAAATGAATTGTGTATATGTTTGTGTGTGGGTGTGTATGCACACATAAACAAGCTCTAAATTTATACTACATCAGGCTGTGCATGTGTGTGTTATTGATAGCTGCAACCACAGTATAAATCATTTCTCGATAAATTTCTTCTTTGGTGGAGATAAAAAATCCCACTGGTCAGGAAGACACTGTGATGTTGTAGTGTTTATGGCTGCAAAACTGCTGTTTACAGAAACTTGAAGACATTTTGTATTTAGTGAGGTTTGGTAAACTGTCCACATTTTATCATGTGTAACATTATGAAACATAATAATAATAGTCTCTTTTTGTAAAGAAGCAAGCGATTCTGATAATATTTATGAAATGCTCAGAAAAGTGCATTGTGATGTAATTTATCAAAATTGGAATTTATATATTCATATTGCTCCTAATTCACTGCTTTATGAGGATCAAATTTAGACTTTTGTAAAAAATACTGTTCTTTCTGCTGTAAGAAAAAAATGCCTTTACTGCTAAATGTAAATGGTCTGTCAATTTGCTTTAACCTCTAATAACAAGGGGGCCCTCTCTTAAGCTTGTCTGTCAAACAACTAAATTAATTTCATTTCACACAAATATATACTTAAATTAATGAACTGAGAAAAATGATCCACTCTTTCAAGATATGTATTGGCTCTAAACTTGAGACATGGACCTCAAGCCAGCTTTAGTACAAACTTAGAGGACTGTGAGGAGAACGTATTCTGACAGAAAAAATATTAAATTCTTATTTACCATGTAGGCCACCAAAATCACCCGAAAATGCATCCCATTGCCTTATTTCTATCACCTTTGAGTGTGTGTGTGTGGGTCTGTGTTTATTAAAGATTAAAGATATTTCTTTCCCTGGAGGTCACAATGTCTGCTTTCATTGGTGTGTGTGTGTGTGTGTGTGTGTGTGTGTGTGTGTGTGTGTGTGTGTGTGTGTGTGTGCGCGTGTGTGTGTGTGTG
>JBBMFX010021813.1:0-12406 GCA_037832545.1 Rhabdalestes septentrionalis | reverse complement strand
GAGGAGGATGAAGGAGAGGAAGAGGAGGAGGATGAAGGAGAGGAAGAGGAGGATGATGAAGGAGAGGAAGAGGAGGATGATGAAGGAGAGGAAGAGGAGGATGATGAAGGAGGATGAAGAGGAGGAGGATGAAGGAAAAGGAGGATGAAGAGGAGGAGGATGAAGAGGAGGAGGATGAAGGAGGATGAAGAGGAGGAGGATGAAGGAGAAGGAGGATGAAGAGGAGGAGGATGAAGGAGGAGGAAGAGGAGGGTGATGAAGGAGAGGAAGAGGAGGATGATGAAGGAGGATGAAGAGGAGGAGGATGAAGGAGAAGGAGGATGAAGAGGAGGAGGATGAAGAGGAGGAGGATGGAGAAGGAGGATGAAGAGGAGGAGGATGAAGAGGAGGAGGATGAAGGAGGAGGAAGAGGAGGATGATGAAGGAGGAGGAAGAGGAGGATGATGAAGGAGAGGAAGAGGAGGAGGATGAAGGAGGATGAAGAGGAGGAGGATGAAGGAGGAGTGTACCATGGCCACGTCCGCCTGGAAGATCTGCTTGATGAATTTGTTCCTGGAGGAGTGGACCAGCTGGATGATGTCGCCGTGCAGAGTGTCTCTGTTCTTCTCCAGGAACCCTGCAGAGCAGATTCAGCACACACTTTAAACACACACACACACACACACATACACTCATACCCAGGGGCAAACTCATCGCAACATTCTCACAGAAAGGACCCCCAGGATGGTCCATTCATCATGAAATGTAGACACAATTTGAAGGTTAGGTGATATTGTCAGAATTATACCAAAATGTGAAAAAAATAAACACGAAAAAACTTTTTCCATTTCCTGACAGTGACACTATGGGATTCCCAAATGCACCAGCAAGGTATGGCATTATGGTGGCATTATAATAGACAGGTAAAGGGAACCACTTCCTCTTTAGCAGGATTCCAAACTCTGCTCATTTCTGCACAGTTGAATGGTTACAAAAGTTATAATAGTTAAATAGATATCAGTTTGATGTGAACCTCTCCACCCTGGAGCAACATACCAAGTCAGAATTACCAAGTGAGTTTAAGGTGTCTAAAAGCTTCTTCCAAAAAGATAGTCGAACTCATTATGAACATCCTGCCCGTGGAGGGGCGGAGCCTATTGTTAAAGGGCCGGGCCTATCGTTCCGCTTTAACAGCCCTGTTCACTTGCTTCCTGACGCTGTGTCCTGTTGCTCTACCACTGTAGAAGCAGGAACATCAGTTCGGCACTGTCGCTAAAAAGTGAAGTTCTAAGTGAATTCATGTCACTTAATTTAATTCTCACTTGTTATCTCGACACTACGGCTTCATTAAATTCACTGCACTGGTTAATTTAGTCATTTTGTCAAATTCTGAATATACAGCACCAGGTGAAGCACCACTACTGAAGAGCTGTTGCTTCATGACTTTGGCTTCTGCGAGTGCGGCCTTAAGGCAGATTTATTCCTAGAAATCTTTATAGCCATCAATAAATAAAGTCCCTATTCATTTTCAGTGTACTAAAAAAAGGTATTAGCCCAAAAAGAGTTTCTCTATGACAGAGAGATGCAAGGTAATGTACAAAATCACAAATTTAACATCAAAAGATGTGTAGGTTTACTGGTGGGGTTGGATAGTGAATAAAATCACTGCAGTTTGGATTTGAACCTCTGCCTCTATTCACCACCAAAGTAAAAACATTCGAATCCGTTAAACCCTTTACAATTACACATCAACCCACTCGGAATGACTGTTTACACCTCCGGCACTGAGTTATGCAAAGGAATTGCCCTTTAACCTTTGGAGATAGACAGTTATTACTTTTGTTTTTGCTGTAGAATTCAAATGTAATTACCAGTGACATTTAGTCCCAAAGCGAGTTGGAATGAGATACATTTACATTCAATTTACATGTCAGCTTCTCGTCTGCACCTGGGACGAGATTTTCTCAATATCAGCATCCATCAGTATTTGAGGATTGATAACTTGGAACTCATGACATGATATGCATGACATGCTCAGAAAAGAATTTCATCGTAGGGTGTGTAGTTTAGAAATCTGCCCTTTCCACTCAATTTCTCTGCTTGTTATAACAAAATATGAGAACATTTTCAAATAAAGTAATAGTTGAGAGATGTTACACTCAAGCGCTACAATACTTTCATAATGTTTATTCCAATATTTCATCTTTAAAAAGCATAAAATAATGTAATATATTACAGAGATAACTGTGCTATTGACCTTTTACTAAGAGATTTTATTCACTGTCTTGCACTCTATCGTCCTATTTTGGTCGAGTACAGCATTTGTCAGTAAATTTAATGAAACTAAAAGCTATTTAAGATCATTTCTATCATTTGTTACTTTCAAAAACAACCCAAATATTTCCTACATACTTCAGAAAGTTCTGCTATAGTTCAGGTCCTTTTTTAAAAATCTCAATACGTTTAATCCAGCAAATAAACAGTAATTACACACTACAATGAGCAGAGGTATGTTCTGAGTAGTGGCTGTTTTACTTATTTTCATTCTGAAAATGTGTAATTTCACCCTGCGTGCCCAAACGTTTGCATATGACTCAAAGTGTGTAGCCTTAAAAGCCAATGAACATTTGCTCTGTTATTAACACTGTTAAACAGCACCATCCTCACCTGTATTCCCAAGTGAAATACAGTATCAAGCAGTGTCTGTGTAAACACCAGAAGCAAGAAAGCAAAAGTAAAACGTTTTTTTTTTTCAATACATTTTGTTCCATACATTATACAAATGTAATAAATCACATCTATGAAAGTAAGTAAAACAGCCTCTAAAGAGAACACAAATCTTGTAAGGCATCAAAATCCAAATAAATATATATCAGAATCAAAATAAAACCTAAAAGCGGCTAAAAGTGGAAGATAGATTAGCGGGAAATATATTGAAACTGGCTTTCTGAGGTCCAGCAAAAAGCTACAAACTGAAACACAGTATCAGTAGGCGGCTAAATGTTTTCTTTTGGTCCTGGCGACAGAAAAATGAACCGTTATATTTTTTTTCTGGTGCAACATTTGAAACTTCATGGTTTTCTGCATGAAACATTTGTCTTTTTATACGTTTCAGATACCTTTTGTTTCTTATAAGATTATAAAAACTAGAATTTGCCTCTTCAGACGATATTAAATGTTGAATTGCACTTAATATGAGCAGGGACATGCAATGACAAGGAAAGAAGCTTTCATACGTATGTAGCATTAGGTATTTGGAATCCTTTGAAATGAATCATCGTGTCTTTTGTGCATGTCTAGATGAAATTCCTGCTCTATTATGACGGTCTAAACTGATGTTAACACAAAGAAACGCTCCAGTATTCAAGCACGCACTCTCAATATATTGGTGTTGTTGTACTGGCCTCGTATTAATAAAGCTTTCCAGTCTCACAATCAGCAAACCCCGCTCTAACGGCCTTGTTTATATTCCTCACTGTTTCTCATCCTTTCATTAGCAAGCAAATTTATAAGTGATTAGAGAGCATTCGTTATTTATGAGAAGGGGTATGAGGAAGAGAGGACACTGTTGATAAAGGACTGATGATAGTCCCTTAACCACAGTCTGTCTGCTTTACATTTTATTTGAAGGCTGCCTGAGAAAGAACTTCATGACACATACATGAGCACTGGAGAACATTCCAAATGCAATCAGTATTTATTTATGTCAGTATTTTCTGTAGATGAAATATTGACATTAAAATTACCTTAATTTAACAGGACTTTGGGGTTTGGGGGTTTGTGTTTTGTATGAAAGCTGCTTGACCTTGGCAGCAATTCACAAAATTGCCACATCATGTCTGTGAAAGGACTGACAAACTATGTATGCATTAAATTTTTCATAAAATGTGATCTGCCAATGCGTCTGCCCATATTGATCTTTTAATATAATAGTAATGAACAAACTGTGTTAATGTGCGATGAAATAATTGTCTGTAAATAATGTGTTAAAGCGATAATGTGTTTACTTGTCTAGCCTATATAAAAAAACACACACACACACACACACACACACACATTCACACTACATGCCAAAATGCCTACACTAAAAAAACAATAAAGCAAAAAGTAATACACTGCTCTTTCAAAAAAGTATTACAACAAAACACTTGAACTACTTATGCCTGTGTTTCATCAAAATACCCCCCACCCCCACTTTGCGTTTATCACAGCAGCACAGATTCTCAACATCCTTTCCAGCTAATTTAGGAAATAACTTTAGTCCAAACCCCATCAGCATCTTCTCAAGCAAACAGTTCAGTCTCATTTGCTAGAAACTCATTCTGAAGCTGCTGGTCCAGCTAATCTCTGCAGCTCAATGGGAGAAAGATCTAAAGAGTGGGGTGGCAGAGATTGAGGAGGCTTCATTCTCTCTCTCTCTTCCAAAGCAACAGTTTGAATCATTCTGACCAAATAATGAATTACTACATACTAAAAAACAAGTAAATCTGTTTCAAGTATTTCTAACGGTTTTTGTAATAAAACTAGGAAAGAGCAAACTTTTGTTCTTTTTTTTTTTAATCTGAGGGTGGGCCCAAGCTAATATATAATGAATATATGTGGACGGCTGTGAGATGTGATTCTCATTGTTAACTTGTGACACTTGAGCACTATGAATTATGAATGTATTGCCACTGAAGTGTGACATGTAATTGCTCATCCAGGCGAAATTCCACTGAAATGAATGTAATCTCGCTCGCTTGTAAATGCAATTCTGCCTGGCAAGCGCAGATGTGACTGGGACTTAACCCTAATAATCCAGAGAGAAAACTTGGTGTGTTATTTTTCGGAACTGCAGCTTTAATGTAGGTATGGAGCAGGTTCAGCAGGAGCTGCTCCCAAGTGCTGTCGAGAGCTGGAGTGCAGGAGAAGAGCTTTGATGCAGGACAGGGATGAATGCTGAAGTAGGGTGATCTGAGGTTGAAGGAGTGGGCTGATTGTTAAGGTCTGTTTGGGTTTGCTCAGCGACTGAAGGGCAGAGGGAGTCAGTGGTCATTTGGGAGAGCTGGCAGACGGTGGAGCGGTTATCATTTATTCATGAAGTCTCTCTCCCTCTCGCCTTGCACAAAAAATGAGGAATAACTCTTTGATGATTTCCAACAATGACCTGTTTTTCCATCGTGTCGCTGTATCTTGGCAGCGCTACAGAGAGACAGGTGTTCATTTCTTCTCTGTACAGCCTCGGAAATCTCCGAAAATCCCTCAGCATCACAACTTAGAGCAGGCAAAGTGCAAAGGCGCACCACAACGGATGCTCGCTTGTTTCTGTGAAGTATCCTGAAGGTAGTTCACCCAAGAAAAATGCACAGAAATGGAAGGAAGCAGGTATGGACACTGCATTTAAAATATCTGAAATTGAGTTTCTACATGAAGACCATGTAGTCTTGAATAAAAACTGCAATAAACTGTGATTAAACTCTTGGGCTGAGATTATGGAGGCCAGAGGTTGCTTCTCCTAACTTAACCCAGAAAAGCAACATTTAATCTTCGCACTGGCAGAAGGAACCATGCAGTACTGCGACCAAATACTTTTCCATTACAAATAAATTGACCCTTGATGCTGAACAGCAGGGCCCAAAGTGGGCCAGAGCCAAGCTGACTGCGTCACTGCTCTTTGATGGGTCAAAATATTGTCTTCACATCATGGAACAGGGCCACTTGTTTTTTAAATTTTTTACATAAAAAAACAGCAGATGGAGATACAAACTACACAAACTAACAACTGTGAACACTATTATCTGTTTGGACTGAGGATAAGTTTTAGTGGGAGTTTTTTATGACACTTACAAATTGATCTTTAATGACGTGAGAAACATGAAAGTATACCAGCACATCACTACAAAGTTAGCTGGATTAGTTTTTTTTTGGCTAGGCTAAAGAATGCCAATAAAAAAAAAATACAAAAACAGTTTAAATACTAAAAGTCTCTCATAGAAAAAAATTCTACTGGTTTGACTCTGGTTTTCCACTGGTTTGACTATGATTTTGGAACAACTCATCATAAACCTTAGAAAGAAAATTGTGCTGGTGATGCTTCAGAAATGCTGCTAGCAGGCTGAGATACACTGGAAAGCAAAGCGAGATACTTGCACACCATTGTTTATGGTTTAGGCAGGGTTCCTATATGTCAATGGAAAGATCCATGGAAATACCTAAAGATCACAAGTAATGATAACAAATGGTCTCAATTTAAGTACAGTCCTACGCAAACCCGAATCAGGTGGTCTAGCAATATCACTCTTAAGGGATTTGGGCTCATGCATCAAAATTAAGTTTATAGTTAAATAGGCCCAGACGAAAAAGTAGCAAGCTGCTACCAGATAGAATAGAATTATGTCTATAAAGTGGGTTCACTAAATATAATCACATTGCCACATTTGAGAATATCTTATCCTTTCATTCTCCTTCTAACAAGGTCGTCACAAAATATATACAATGCAGTGGTCCTGCTGTGAGAGGGAAGCTAAAGAAACTGTGCTACACCTGGCTCCACTTCGGTGGTTAGCTAGAAGAAACGGGGTCATTTTCATGTCATTACTATGAGGCTGGACGATTATACTGACAGAACCTTGTATTCTGTGTATGATAGCAGACAGCTTTGGAATTATTACTGAGGAGAATTTAATCCCTACAGACAGTTCAGATTTGTACAGGAATATAATCACTCTTGACAGCACCTCCACAGGTAAAACCAATCCCAAATGGGATTCAGAATACGACTAGTTTTACAAACGGAAATGAGTCAATGCAGTTATCACTGGTGTTTCCCAATGATATTAATCCATAAACCCCTCATATCTGACTGCTTGTGTCTCAAGAAGAGATTCTGGAAAGACACTAACATTTTACTGTCCATAAAATGAATGAACCCAGTGTGAAGTCCAAGGCTGTTCAATATTTCATCATACACTTTTTCTGAAGAATTTATATTTTTCTGAATGTATGGAGGCACTGGTCTGCCTCAAATCAAGCAGTGTCATGAAGTGTACAGCTCTGAACAATAAATAAAATGAAGTGACAGCAACGACGCTAATATAATCAAACCAAAACCGTTATTAAAATGGCCTGAGATTGTGTGTTTCAGGAAATGGCCTGAGATTGTGTGTTTTATGTTGTGACAGCCCAAGTCATGTGCTAATTTTGGTGCACTCTAGCCCAGGACTTCCTTTTTGGATAGCCGTTACCACCCTGAATGCACTGTTTATTGACTGCAATATGTAGATAAAGTGGACACTCACGTCTCTGGAATTTACACCATAAATTCTTATCCTGTGCCAAATCACACATGGCTAAGTGACTAAATCAGGCAAAAAATCAGATAAGGATTACCAATAAGGCTTACAGTGAACTGTACTTTAGGTCTATATACAGTATTTAATATTTTTTCACCCATATACTTCGGCATCTGCATATGCATCTGTTTAAAAGTGAAAATTTTGAAATAGCCAGAGTGTTTCATCTGCCTAGAACTGAGAAGGTTTGGTGTGAGCAGGTTGTACCTTGGCAGGCGGGCAGGGTGCCGCTCCAGGTGCCATTGTGTGTGCAGGTGCGGGTGCTGCTGCTGGCATTCTCCATCAGGTAACCCGGCTGGCAGGCGTACGAGGCTCTGTGGCCGATGGTAAAGGTCTCACCAATGCGCAGCCCATTGGCTGGAACACCTGGATCTCCACAGCTGACCACTGTTGATCAAGCACATGAGTGTTCTTCAATCAAGTTTTATTAAACTCCAGGCCCAGTGAAAAGTAATAACTAATTGGATCCACAATATACATTTAAGTCCATCAGAAATCTTTCTTTCGTTGACAATATTCAACACAGATCAACATTTTAAAATAATCTGTGGCAATAATAGCCTAAAACAATATATGAAAATCAGGTTATTATTAATGAGCAGTATAAACAAAGACAGACATTTAGTGGGTTATGCATGTGCTTTAAGATCATTTAGAGCTTTATACATGTACAAAAGATTTTTAATATCAGAACAGGGAGATTCTTATTTTGAGTTAGAATCTGTGCCGTTTTTATTTTGCTCACGTTGTAGAGGATGTATTGCTTCCTGAGGATGCCTGGTAAAAAGAGTATTACTCTGCTGGTAACAAATCCATGTACAAGTTTCTGTGCGCCACTCTCAGATGGATTTATTAAATGAGAAAAAGCTGTTTCAGTAAAAAAACAGCTCAGAATCTAAAGTTATGCACAATTTTTCAACTCCTGGGTGGTGGTAGCTCAGTGGGTAGGATACTTGCCCCTTTTGTGGCAAAAAAATCAGTATTAGGTTTAGATTATTCCATTTTCTTTCATTAAAGTCCTTCTGAGCACTATTAGGTGCTGTTGGTATAAATCTGTATGCCAAAAACATGAAATGGCATCTTTGGTGTCTCCAGCTGTGGTCAAGTGAAAACTGCCTTTTGAAGAACATGTAGCTGAGCACTAAATATAATCATTAACCCAAATATGAGCACCTAGTAAAGCTATAATCAAGTACAAATTTGTCAAGTCCAAGAAAGGAACTTGTTGAGACTTAATTAAGACCAGGTCCAGAGCTTGGAGTCCAAGTGAAGACTGAGTCCAAGTGAAGTCAAGGCCGAGTCCAAAAAGGTTGCAGTCCAACTCAAGACCAAATCCAAATAGCTTGGAGAACAAATGAAGACTACATCCAAAGAGGATGAAGTCCAAGTCAAGACTGAGTCCAGTGATGTTGGAATTGATTTTCTTTTTATTACTATTTGAATATTATAACATTTCATTTCACTAGAGAGCTGCGCACAACACACCAATTCTCTCAGCCCCTCTTTACCCTGCTCTGGTTCTCATGCAAGATCTCAAACCAATAAGGCTTTTTGGTCCAATAAGGCTGAGGAATATTTTGTCATCACCTCCCCTTTCCCATTCTCAGGTCCCCAAATAGAAACTATTTACTTGGTATGAAACTCTGAGGCCGTATTTACTTTAGACATGGCTGCTTCACTTGATTCACTTGGCTCGCCGACATTGCATCTGTGGTCAAAATAAATGAGATTTGGCAAAGCATATGACTGGTTGCCAGGTGGACAGTGTCAGTGCTTGTACACCATTGTCCATGTTCTAAACAAATTTGTTTAATCAATGATTTTGTACGGATGAGGACATTCTTTTTAAATTAAAAAGCTTATATCACAACTGCGTCTGTAAACACTCTTTATAAATAATACAGAGCACATCCTGTACTTTTCTGATTTATCACTAATTAGCGCGTACCTCCGTTCTGCATTTTTGCACAATTAATGGATCCGCTGCTATAATACAGTTTGTGTTACAACAATACTGCATCTGTAATAATATTCGTTCCAATGTCAACATTCCAATGTCACTAAATGTTGTTTTGTGTTTTCTGGTGCCCTGTCTCTCTCTCCTGCTCTCTTTGCACTCCATGTATTTTGTCCTCTCTATTCTCTTGAATTCTTGTGTTGTTTTATTTCACTGTGTTCTGTGTAAATGGTTGAAATGAAAACAAACCTTAACTTGTCTTGACCCGGTTGAGACCAACTAGAATATTAGGCAAGACCAACTGAGCAGCTACTGAAAATTCCTGGACTTGTCCTACTGCAGCAAATATCTGCTTCTTGAAATATCTGCATCAGCTAATGAATGGTCCTGCTAAGCTATATCCAGGCAAATGGAATGGGAATATATGCATATGTATATAGGGCTGGGAATGTTATTGTGTTATTATCGTGTTAGCCAGTGTAATGCCAATCAAGCGCAGATACAAAACGTTACAAAAATGCCCATGGCGTTCAGTGCGTGTTCATTTTTTTTCAAGCGTCAAATTGTGGACGAGGTCTAACTGTGTTGAAGGAAACATTGCTGTTAAAAAGCTCCTTATTTGTCTAAATGTTTTTGCACTTTTGTTCATTTAGCAGTAATTTTAATTTAGTTCATTTAGTACGCAATACAAATTAATTATTTAATTTTGGGTATAACAATGCGATTAATTGCACTTCACAGCAGAAAACAATGTGATCGATCACAATTTAAAATGTTATACATTTTTTAAATATATACATACACATGGGTACACAAATGTGCGTCAGTTTTCAGGCTTCACAGCATAAAATCTGCATGCCCCGCCCCCTGACTTCACGGCTTGAAATTCGGTATAAAACCCGGACCACGGGCGTGACTCAGGCATGGTTATTAAGCAACAAGAGTTAAATAATTTTCAGCAGAGAATGTACAATATCAACCAAGATTGCTTCAAACTCCAGTTGAGAAAGCATCAAAGCTGCCAGCTTTAAAAGCAAAGAGCAATCACAGCTATCTCCTGACAGTAGAGAAAATAAGACAGCAATCAGGGTTATATAAGTGCTCTGCCATTCAGGACCAAATCAATATGCTTAAACAAATCTCTGTTTATTAAGAACGTTCAAGGCTCAATAATCAAAGCAGCACTGAGGGGGTTTGGGTGCTGAAAAGCGAAAAGAGAAAGTGATGTATAGAAGCATTAAATAAATCTACATACACTCAGAATGTGGCATCGGGCAGCACTTTGCAGCTTAATCCTCTTTGATGCTACATTTCTTGCCAGGGTTTAGGTTTCCGAGCCCAAAACAATGACCCAAGCACAAGACAAAGGTGTGCATTGGAAATAAGATCTTGGGAGAAACCTCCACCTCCAGCTGAGGTGTTACAGCGTTACTGCTTCTGATCTGTAACCCTTAGAAGTTCTTTAGATATTATCGTTTATATATGAATGAATCCCTCAAAGTGTATTGCTCCTGAGCGTGTGTGTGTGAGCAGTGTTGTGCATGAACGGCGTTCACTGAACATGTTCCTATTTTTCATGAAAGCTGAACTGAACGGGCCAGTTTTGAAAAATTAAGAACGTAACCGTGAGTGACGCTCACTCTTGCAAGACTGAACACAGTTCACGTTTTACATTCGCAGGCTCACAAGAGCATGGCTGGGGCTTCAAGGTCGGAAGCCTTGACAGAAATAAACATGGGAAGTAAGCTTATAAAAGGATGATATTTATGTTTAGTACAACTAAAAAACAGCATGTTTGAGTTTTAGAGCTGTACTTTTCCATTAGTTTGACAAGGTTTATAAAAAGACAATGGCTGTTAGTTTATTTTCAGTCATGTCCTTTTCTGAGCACTTTACAAGATATGTCTTTTTGTTAATGATTTCTGAATAAAAAAACCCCATATATAGTCTACCTGCACCTCATTTTTTCCACTTTCAAACAAACAAAAAATATCGATTGTGAACTAGTTCATTTTTGCAGTTGTGAACCTATTAAAATGAACTATGAATGTGAATTAGTTCATTTTTAATGATGATATCATTGCATATATAGTGTCGTTAGTAGTAACAGACAGGGACAGAAGTGCAAACATTGATCTGAATGCAAATGTTACTCATCATGGAACTGTTATATGGACCTGGAGCCCTTTATGAGTAACTGAGTGGGGAATCACCAGTTTGAATTAACCGTTGAACCAGTTTTTGTGAACTGGCGGGGTGTTTTGTTGTTTTGCTTGTATGTTTGCATTAAGATATGAATTTACAGTCTTGGGTCATGTTCAAAACTCACATCCTGCCTTTAATAGATTTTCCCCTGTTCTTGATTTTATTTCTCTATTCTCACTCCCTGCTGTCATCACCTTAAACAGCATTTAATCTGTACTGTGGAGTCACACACTCGACCGCTGAGGTCCACGAGGTCCACACTCATGAGAAAAAGGGGAAAATGAAAAAGTGAATCAATTCAGCAATGTGTGGATTAGTGCAGCCAAAGAAAAGTTTATCTTTCAAAGGTTAGGTCAGAATATTGTGTGTTATATGTGAAGTTCTGTGGAAACAAAAGCTTAAGAATTAAATGGGTGAAGGTTAAGAACTTAGGAAAGCTTACTAGCATAGTTTGCCCGGACAGGGATATAAGAGTAGAATGTTATGGATGTTTGAAAGAATTGTTTATACAAGCATAAAATAGATTGCATATTGTTTTATACTGTTTTTATTCCACTGGTCCTGGGTCAGTTATGAACACAACTTGCTGTAAGTCAAGTCAGGTCAGGGTTTGACAGATTTCACAATGCAATGATTTAAAAGGATAGTTCACCCAAAAATGAAAAATTGATCTTTATTTGCTTACCCCCAGGGCTTCCAAGATGTAGACGACGTTGTTTCTTCAGCAGAACACAAACGGAGATTTTTAACTTTAGCTGTGGCAGTCTGGTAGTCATTTAATGGAACTGGATGGGCGTCAAACCGTTCAAAGTAAAAAAACATGCACAGACAAATCCAAATTACACCCTGTGGCTCGGGACGACACATTGATGTCTTAAGACACGAAACGATCGGTTTTTGTGAGAAACTGAACAGTATTTATATCATTTTTTAC
>JBBMFX010021803.1:0-12406 GCA_037832545.1 Rhabdalestes septentrionalis | reverse complement strand
TTGTTAGTATGAACTTACCTATACTATCTATTAACTGTTTACTGTCTTTGACCAAAGTCATCACACTAACGGCTACTTTCTACTCATCTGTCGTCTGTCATAACTCGTCTCTGTCTTCAAGTAGTCTCAAACATTACCATGGACATAATACATTTCTTTAAAAAAAGAACCACCTGTGATACATCAGAAGCAACTTGTCAGACGTTTCAGGTCAGTGATATAAGCACATCAGTTCAGCGCCCTTTGACATTTGATGCTAATCACAACTTGGCTGTACTGTACAGCACTACATTGGCTATGCAATGCTAGCTAGGTTAGACTGCAAAGAGTTGCTATGATAATCCCTCCCCTCATACAAAACATATAACCAGCTTTGTTTAAATGTCAGAAATCTGTTTTCCAAATGTAATTATCTCTCATCTCTCTTTAGCTTTTTTGACAGAGTTATATTACCTAATAAAAATGTTAGGCTCCACCTATTCAAAGAAGGCCTTGTTTATTTGTTTTTTTCCCCCAACTCTGTCACATTTTTAAAAGCTGTGGGATTAAAACAAAACTTACTTTTGAATAGAAAATGGATAACATCTTCAAACCTGAGAGAATATCTGTTTTAAGACAAAAACATAGCTTTGAATAACTACCTCACTGGGACTCTGTGGTGGTGCTAGAGGTAGGAATCCGGCCTCATGGTCCAGAGGCAAGTATCCTACCCACTGAGCCACCTCCACCCCAGAGTAAATGAATTAACTTTTGCAAAACACATATTACCACTTTTTTGTCCAAATCCCCCTCTGGTAGTAATTCAAAGCGAAATTGTCCATTTAACAGCGCGTGTGGTTAGTTTTTAAATTAATCGGGTGATCAATTTATTTTAAAGCATTATAGAAAAAATATACATGCAAATAGTTAATGCAATATTTTTAACAGCACTGATTACTGGACCATATAATGTAGCCACTGATATATTGTAGAGTGGGATGCACTAAAGAGATCAGTGACTTAAATGTAGTACCATCATAAGATGTCACAAGATAGTTTGTGAAATGGTAGACCATGCAAACCCAGTGAGAGGGGCTATCAAATAAAATTGCTTGTAGTGCTCCTGAAGGGAATGTTGTAACAATAACACTGAATGATCTTCCGCCCATTGAGGAGAGGCGGTACTGAGGGACCACAAAAAAAACAGAATCGGAGGAACGTATTGAGCGAGTCGGAATGTAGGGGGCGAGCAGATTACAGAGATAGGTGGGCGCTAAGCCATTTATAGATTTGAAGACGAGGAGAAGAATTTTGAATTTGATACGATAGACAACTGGGAGCCAATGGAGATCAGACAGGATTGGGGTTATGTGAGCAGAGTGCTTGGTATGAGTGAGTATTCTAGCTGCAGAGTTTTGAATATATTGTAATTTAGAAATGGAGCTGGCAGGTAGACCAATGAAAAGGGCATTACAGTAATCGATGCGTGATGAGACAAATGCATGGATGGCAGTTTCAGCATCTTTGATAGTGATGAAGGGACGCAGTTGGGCAATGCGCCGTAAACGAAAGAATGCAGTTTTGGTGACAGATTTAATGTGAGGCTGAAAGGAGAGTGTGGAGTCGAAGATTACTCCAAAATTTTTGACAGAATTAGATGTTTTGATGTGAGATCCAGCAATCTCGCAGGTGGAGTTGGTGGAAATGTTGCTGGTGAGTGCTGGGGTTCTGATTAAAATTATTTCAGTTTTGTCCACGTAAAGTTTCAAAAAGTTTAAGTTGAGCCAATCACTAATATCCTTCACGCAGGCAGACATTTTGTCAATTTGGGCAGATGGGGTAGGTGTACAGATAGAATAAAGTAGAATGTCGTCGGCATAAAAGTGATAGTTAAGACCATGACGCTGAAGGATCAGACCGAGTGGGATTATGTAAATTGTGAATAATAGTGGGCCAAGAGTAGTAGATCATTCACTACCTTTACAAGTGCAGTTTTAGTGCTATGGAGGAGGCGAAAACCAGACTGAAGATGGTCAAAAAGATTATTGTCAACTAGAAAAGACTGGAGTTAGGCAGTAACAGTACTTTCCAGTACTTTCCAGGATGATAGTTAGATAAAACTGAGGGGTCAAGGTTAGGTTTCTTGAGCACAGGTGTAGCTGCAGCAGTTTTCAGTGGCAGAGGAAATGAAGCAGAAGAAAGAGATGCATTAATGAGATGAGAAAAAGGTGCAGAAATAGAAGTGTGACAAAGTTTCAGGAGAGAAGTAGGAGCAGGATCAAGGTGACAGGATGAAGAGTTGGATTTCAGAATTAGCTTAGAGACAGAATCTGGGGACGTCAGAGAAAAACAAGACAGAGATCAATGCCTAACCACCTAAATGCTCAATAGGGGAGCACAGGAGACACTGTTTTAATGCACATGGTTTTAGAATGGATGCCCTGCAAGCTCATTGTGTGATTGTCAGCTGTTCAAATATGTTTTGTTATTGTTATTAAGGGACTGCCCAATTAAATGGGGAAGTCCCTTATTGTTCTTCACCGGGAACTCCCTTATTGTTCTTCACCTCGATTTCTTTATCACACTTAATGCAGCCCAAACCGTGCTGCCTACCCACACAACCTATATATCAAATTGTTCGGCTCGTCACTGTGAGGTGTTCTATTACTTTTATAAGCACTTCGCATTACCGTGGCGACGCTACGCGCCCACAAAGATGGCCGAAACCCCATAGAGAATGGACAAAAATATTGGGTCATAACTCCCATTGAAATGCAGTTTCAGGTGATGAGACTTAGAAGCCACATACAGTGACCGAGCCTTATGAAACTTCACAAGAGGCCTGAGGCCACTCCCCCAATGACATACATGTTCAAACTGAACAATATGGACAAAAGTCTTGGGTCCCAGCTTTTGTACAACTGTATTGGAAAGACACGCACACAAACTCACTCACCCACATTCACTCACACAGTGACACACACCCTCACTCACACAGGTTTTTACTGAACAATATGGACAAAAATATTGGGACACAACTCTAGGTGATGAGACTTAAAAGCTCTATACAGTGACCGACCCTTATGTTCAAACTGAACAATATGGACACAAGTCATGGGACGCAGTTTTCATAGAAATGTATTGAAAACACACACACACAATCTCACTCACCAACACTCACTCTGTCACTCACACACACTCTCACACAGAATTTTGCTGAACAATATGGACAAAAGTATTGGGACACAACTCGCCCCATTGAAATGAATGCAGTTTCAAATAATGAGACTTACAAGCTCCATACAGTGACCGAACATCATGAAACTTCACATGATGCCTCTGGCGACACACGCAATGACATGCATGTGTAAACCGAACAATACGAACCAAAGTCTTGGGACGCAGCTGTCATAGAAATGTATTGGAAACACACACACACACTATCACACAGCATTTTGCTGAACAATGTGACAAAAGTATTGGGACACAACTCTCATGTTACATGTTAGTGATAAGTGATAGTGATATGTATAAGTTGGTTGCTAGGGAGTCTGCAGGCGATGTCTTGGCGGCAGTCCCTTTCAAAATTTCTTCAGGAATTTTATGTTTTCTAGTTATCATTATTATTATTATTGCAGTAATAGGTTTTTGCAAGAACAGGACACACTGTACGGTGTGGCTCAGTATTATCTATGAAGCATATGATTGCTATGG
This sequence comes from Rhabdalestes septentrionalis, assembly GCA_037832545.1. Taxonomy (NCBI): domain Eukaryota; kingdom Metazoa; phylum Chordata; class Actinopteri; order Characiformes; family Alestidae; genus Rhabdalestes; species Rhabdalestes septentrionalis. The sequence continues at coordinate 8,713 of JBBMFX010021803.1, read as the reverse complement.
AAAAAAGAGGAGAGCACGAATATAGGCCTTGGGTGAAAGAATAAGAAGCCAGTAGGATCCCCATAGTTACATCCATTAATTGTTGTGAATAACAGTGTCTGTTAATTTTGTAAAACAATACAGTTAAAACATCTTTAAATTAAAGCAAAATTACATTTTGATATATTGTTTTCATATTGGCCAAGAAAATCCTGACCAATTCATCTTTAATATATCTGTGTTTTGATATAGGAATTTTATGGCCTCTTGTGCATTTGAGGAACTCTCTCTGTCACATTCTGCCATTACCTTTATTTACACCTATAATGTTCTGCATTACATTTAGTTTGCATTATTTTTCCTGGACTCCTTTTGATCGAGGCAGTGATAGGTTAGTCAGTCAGACCTTTTCTAATGGGGTCTTCTGTCCTCATCTTGATGCTTCTCTTCTTTACTTGCTAACAGTTTCCCCAGTACACTTGAACAGTGACCCAGTTTTGCCCTAAAACCACTAGTGTAATCCTCCACAATCACAGCCCATTCAGTCTGGTGGTACCTTCCTTCCCCAACCCCCTAGATCAACTCAGACTGGGACATTGGGTATACAAACGTCTCTGTCTTGGGTGTGTGTTTTAGGGGGAGAATAATGTTGAGTGATTTATCTGTTGATGGTTGAGCTGGATGGACTTTCCCATTCACTCATCCATTTCCCTGGCTCCCCACCCCTCCCCCTAATTGAAGTGAAAGCCTGGTTGTCCTGGTGATATTGAGGGCATAGTTTTAAGCTTGGAATGAGTAGACAAGAGGCACTGGCTGATTCTCTCTTAACACAATTGTCCTGCTTTCTCTCTTAATTCTGTGACTAGGGCTCACACCATTATGAACATATTTGTGCAGATGGACTCAACAATAGGTTATCAGATGTTAGTTGACTCATGTTGCTTTGTAGTAGGGCTGTGCGATTTGTCCTAAAATCAAAGTCTGGATTAATTGAACATTTTAACTCAATTACGATTAATGAACTTTTTTTTTTTTTAGTTCACTGACAAGTTTTGCACAGTAAATATGCTCACATATTACAAGTGAGAGATTTTGGAATGAAGGGTGCATTTCTTGATTTTAAAATAATTGAAGGAAACACACTATCCACTATCTAGGATTATTTATTGAACATCAAGTTTGAACAGCTAAAAATAAATAACTTGCACTGTTTGAAACAAAATAAATTATCAATGTTTTTCTTATAAAAAATATTGACTCCACACGCGTTGGTGTTTTTAAAGGGAAGTCATTGAAATAATTGACCTGGAAAATTTTGCTTGATTATAGGTCCTGATTGTCGATTTTGATTACTTTTCAATTAATTGCCCAGCCCTACTTTGTAGTAGGTAAGATAATATCACATTTATCCACATTTATCCACATTTATAACACATAAGTATGTTTTTGCAAAGAGTGCCTCATAGGCAAGGAACAATGTCATCTTTATCTCAGTTGTAGTGACTGGGTGGGACTAACTGGTGGCACTTGTGGTTTTTATTCTCTCTCTTGTGTTTAAATTGAAGCTCTCTTTTGCTTCTCCTAGCATGGCTTGTATGATTTTCTGGATGGGACTCCATACTTCTTGATAACTGACTAATGAATGTAATGAATAAGGAGCTTGGCCTCTTCACTGGCATAGAGAGAGAGACTGTCTGTATAACAGATTAATTGATTGACTCTTGGACACTTGGACCCCTCCGATGCCCTCTGGTCTCTGATGCATTCGTAGAATTATTGTTTTATAAAGTAGTTGGCCACTTCAGGATCCATAAACCATGATGGAATATTTGTATGTAACACGGAGAGTGAATACATTCTGTGATTGCTATTAGGGGCAGAGAGTTCTTAGGGTTATTTCACTAGAATCGCTATAATTTCTTAATCTACTCTGAATACCCATCTCTCTGTCTGTTGGTCTCTCTCTTTCTGGTTGATTTATTTGACATTTATATTTTGTTAGCTCTTTGTATTGGGTCAATTAATTATATTTGAGTTATTTTTATTTGAGGTTTCATTTTGAACTAAATGCCTTGTTTACTCACTGTTTGTTTAAATTAGAAAGTGCTATAAAAATGTTTTACCTAAAATGATGAATAATTGTGAGTTCAATATTAATAAAAATAATTGTGATTATTACTTTGGTCATGATTGTCCAGCCCTATAGTTAGATTAAATATGAACCAGTCTCTTGTGCCTGCTCTAGGGTAGGGGAATGTGATATGACGGATCGTGAAGGCGATCTGTGTACTGACGATCTGCCAAAGCAGAGAGATCTTAGTATCGTCTAAAGACAACATTCCATCAACCAAATCGCACTATTTGCTAGTCCACTTAATGCTCGTCTTATAGAAACAGCGCTCAACCAACCAAAGTTAGTTAAAAAACATTTATCTTATACTGTTGCCTTCTCAGCCACGGCTTAAGCGGTTGCGTCGTTGGCTCCTTACTCTCAGCCACAGATATCTCTTTTCCACCAGAACGCATTTCCACAGGTTTCACCACGAATTTGTGTAGGAAAATGTCACCGTGGTTACAATCACGGAGCGCTCTAAAATCGTTCAGTTCAAGCCATTCTTTTCTCAGACATTCATTTGCACAGATATTAGATTAGACACGAACATTAATATTTATTCATGTTAATACAGAGTGTATGAGCGGGTCAGTTCGCTGCGACGCAGCCACAGTTGAGCCTCTTTAATGTTTGAAGCTCAGAAAAAGGGTGTTACAATGCAGTAAACATTTATTATAAGTGTTTAGCATTGCCCCAGTAATGTTTTAGCTTACAAACTACTAATAAAACTAAAAAAAGCAAACAGAATGACTAAAACAACAAATACGGGTGATCTTAGCTTCTCGCTCGAAAAATCCGTGACACCTTTAAATATGTAATTTGAATCGAAGCACGATTTAAGGTGGAATGGGTAAATTCAAGCGAGACGCTAAGAGGCTAACTGTAGCCGCCACCTAATACAGCCGATAAATACACGGTTCACGGTCGTTAGAGATGAGTTTTGACAGTTTATTAGTAATAGCTGAGTTAATGATAGTTTAATGTAGCAGTTGAAAGCTGAGCTGTTAGCCGTTAGGGCTCTCAGTGACAGTTAACAGTCCGGCCGAATTTCTCTCTCTAACACAGTTTTTTGGCACCAGCACCTGTTATTGTTCGGTCAAATGTCGAAACACGCAGCACCAGTTCTAGACTTGGCAGAGTGGGTCCAAAAATGAGACAGTTTAGTGCAGAGTTTGTTCTTTCCTCCCTTGGAATGGGAGCATTTACTTACGTTCTCCAAAAAGAACAAAGTGACACTCACAAACAGAGCGGTCATGTAAAACTGCAAACACTCCACGCACTACCACACTTAAATATACGACGGCGTTTTAGTGCCACCTTTTTAAAAAAAAAAGCCCTAAAATTACGAGATAAAATCATAATATTACGAGATTAAACTGGAAAGTTTACGAGAATAAAGTCGAAAGCTTATGTGAATAAAGTCAAAATCTTACGAGAATGAAGTCGAAACGAGCCGTTATACATTTTGTCATTTTGGTTTTGGAAACACAAACTGAAAATATGAGTGGTTTTTTGTTTTTGGTTTCATATTGAAAAATGAATGAACGAATGATACACGGATTCACCCAGGAAAAAAAACATAGTTTACAACACGTTTTGATCGATAATTCGTTTTGTAGCTTTTCAATTTATTTGCCTGGGACTACTTTAATTTATGGCAAACGTGTTATTTGTGCACTCTGGTAATTTCTTGCATAGGAAATGAACACAATGTTGTCGAAAACAAATTAAGATTTGGACATAGGTAAAAGCTGTAAGACATAAATTGGACTTCAGATCGGACCTTCTACTTGGACAAAATTTAAAGCTGGACCTCAGTGAGTTTTAATGGAATACCCCTGGTATAGAGGCTAGGAGAGTAGTCACACCACAAGCAGCTGCGTCAACATGTACAAATGAAACAACCCACTCTGACACAGAGTTTTGAGAAAGGCTCCATATGAGAGGACAAGCAAGCGATGGAAAGAGATAACAGAGGCAGTTACCTTTTACCTCCGAAAAGACATGGTTCCGATCAAAAACGCGGGGTGTAAAATCTGCTGACTTTGTTTTATGTATAATCACATTTTAGACACAGTATTGCACCTTATTTTTGTTTAGAGGGAAACACATATCACCTGTAAAGGATTAATGAAGTATATACATGTAAACTTAAAGTTCCTGTTTATTGTTTTACCTTAGGATGTTTTGTCATTTCAAGTTAAATGACTGTGTTGAATAATTTAGTAAAGGTTTGAGTTGTATTAGTTGATCTTGATATGAAATTTTTGCCATATCGCTCACCCCTACTATAGGGTGGTTCTGTTCATTTGGTCCTGACCAAGGGCAACAAATGTTACATTGTATCATTTTTCTGCCGTTTTGGGTCGTTTTCACTCTACAATGATTGCTGTGGTCTGAACTACTTGAAACAAACCAACATTTACATCACTCATTGGCCAGATGTGCTATTGAACATATTTCCTAAACTTCCTAAAAGTTTATGAATTTCATATTTGGATTCTCATCAATAAGTTTCATAAAAAGCAAACACATTCAAGAGGTGTTCTCTTGTATTACATAAGTGAGACATCACTACATTTGCCAATGGACAAGTGGACTGCCTCCCTCTATATGTCTTGCCAAAAAGCGGTATCTCTTTGATTGGTATCTTTGAATTTCCCTTTCCCATTTTATGCCCATGTTAATAAGCAGCTAATTATACCAGACCCTCAGGCATGTCTCTGTGATGTGAAAAAGTTCCCCAAGAACCATTCAGTGCTAAATTGTACCAGAAAGAAAATGTAATCCCATTTATAGTTGAATACAATTTGCAGCAAATGTTTTGTGCAGTTCAATTTCATGTTCACGCTAACTTAATTTGGTTAATATAAAGATAACTATGTGAAAGTGACAAAGCAAAAAGTCAGTGTTGCACCAATATGCTTTTCTATGCCTGTTGTTTTTCTTTTTATGAATTAAAAAAAAAAATGAATTCATTGTTTTTTATCAATGCTCTGTGGATACCTTAACCACTGGCATTTATCTTTTTTTTGTTCAGACATCCTTGGTTAAATGGGTCCAATCAACGGGATGTCAACAGATAAGGAAGCAGAAACCCCAGGCATGCTAGAGGATCGGATTGGCCTGCGGGGTGCATGTGGTGCAGGCACACTGCCTGAGGCAGAATGTGCATCCAACCCTCTGGCCACCAGCTTGGACCATGCCTCATGCACGGAAGATGAGGAGCTCACCAACCTCAACTGGCTCCATGAGAACCTTCTGCAGAACTTCACGCTTGGTGGTCCAATGGCACAAGCCAGTTCCAGCCCACTCTTTGACATAGAGGGTGACCCTTCTTATTTAGCTGCCTCAGATGACTCATCATCTCGTGAGACACACAGGGACTTGCTCAAGTCCAAGCCCCCATTCTCCTTCTCTTTGCTCATATACATGGCCATTGAGCAATCGCCTAGCAAGTCACTCCCTGTGAAGGACATTTATGGCTGGATTCTGGAGCACTTCCCCTACTTCACATGTGCTCCCACTGGCTGGAAGAACTCAGTGCGTCACAACCTGTCCCTCAACAAGTGCTTCCGGAAGGTAGAGAAGAGCCTTGGAAAGGTAAGCTCAAGTCACTGGTAAGACAATTTTAGTGTGTGTTTTTTTCCCTCTCTGTTGTCTGCTTTGCTAGCTCAACAAGCGTATGACTTCTTTAGTACTGTGTTTGACGGTCTTAATATAGAGAGCTGATTGAACACCTGTCTTCAATACACTGGTAAAACACCACCTTGTCATGTGTATATACGAACACTGAGGACACAGTCCCATAAGGATAAACAACCACTAACGGCTAATATTTATAATAATATTTGTAGTATAATATAAATGCGCTGCCCCACTGTGCCTTTTGAATTGCCCCTCGGGGACAAATAAAGTTCTTTGATTTTGTATTTGAAAACTTAATTAGGCTTTTGCTGGCATTTTCAGCACAGGCCTTCCTCCAAACTGTTTATAAGTGTCACACCTGCAAAGGTCTTGAAACTGGATATGCTTTTTTGAAGTTTGGCAGATCTTGAAATATGGTAATGCTAGAAAACTACCTCAAATGCTACAAATTTTACAAAATCCAAAAAAAGGTTTTTACATTATAATTAACAATGTGTTATCGATTTGTGGCATATAGAATAAAAAGAAATGAAAGAGTAGCTGATGGCATATCTGATCACCACAGCGTGGCAGCATAGTTTGGCCACCGTTATACACTGTTACAAATGTTTATTCAGGTGTGAAATGTTGCAGTGTAGCATAGGCTTGGCAAACCCACCGCTTGGCTTTTAGTTCTTTACATGGCACTTAAATGTGAGCAAAATCTTTCTGACTGATCATGTGTGCTATGTGTACACAGTCCTAGTGTTGGATCTAGTTAAGGTCAGAGCCCTTCACTGAGAGTTTTTATCTGAGATGAGCTTTATCAATGCATTGTGACTGTACTTGTGCAGGGAGAGAGAAAGAGAGGAAGCTGAGGGTGGTCTTGTGTGGGGTACAGTGTACTTGTGAAAGTCTAGAAAGGACAGAATGAATCCTTTAACTGGGAGGAGGACTATAAGCTTGAATGAGATTTCTAACTCCCTCATAAACAGGACGAAGGAAATGGCTGTGTCATTTGACACTAGTTCTCTCTTTCACTTTGAAGAATGGGTTTTGTATTGGCACTCTGAGCTGAACCTATTTGAGCCTATAAGGCTCAGGAGCTCTCATCTCTCTTTGAGGCTCTGTCACACTCTCACTGGCCTTCAAAATATAAGAAACTCTTTTATCGGCGATGTTGTTGAAATGTCTGGAGAATACATTATTAAGGGTTTTTGCCAAAAGGTAAAGCCTGCTCCAGATTCTTTAACCTGTCGGACATGTAAAATGTGAATCTGGTAAATATGTTATTTGTTCCCAAACTGCTTACCCTCTGCCTGTTTCAGGTGAACGGGAAGGGCTCTTTGTGGTGTGTGGACCCAGAATACAGGCCTAACTTGATTCAAGCACTGAAAAAACAGCACTTTCCTGCACCCTATGGCTTCTATACCCCTCCTTCTTCCCCGCCTAGGTAAGATGCATGCACAAGCTGTATGTTATTTTTGCCTCAATATATTTACCTCTCTCTTGGTCTTACCCCCTTGTCTTTCTCTCTATGCCTTCTATGGCAGTGCCTTCTCAGCCTCCCGTAACCTATTTCTTCAGGGCTGCTCTCTTAAAGGTGAGGCATTTTTTTAATGTATTCATTATGTGACATCATTACTTTTTGTATGATGTAATAATCCTAAAACGCTAGTAGGATTATGCTTAGCAATGGGAAGTCAAGTACACTGTGGAATGTAATTTCAGCACCAAATATTTCATAAGGGGCCAGCACACAATATTTCATATAGAAATAGCAACATAAGCTACTCACACGACCTTTTCCAATCTCCTATAATTTGATCCTTGTTAGGACTGTTGCTTTCCAAAAATGGGGTATTGCGATATTTAGACCCAATTCCAGACCCCTGGAGTTTCAAAATGGTTAGCACTTTTTAAGTAATAAAAAATTTACCTACTAAATTCCAAGACATTTATGCCAAGATGCTGCCTGCCCATTATTATAGTCAGTCTGTGTACCAGAGTCAACCAGTCAATCACATGGTCATAATCAAATTTAATAAACAAATATTATTTATTCATGGTATCATTCTAATACCTAAAATGACAGTGTGACATCTCAGGTTTTATTTGATTTAAAAAAACCTTGTGCATTTGCTCTGTTACAGCAGTTTGGTTGAGCATGTAAGAACTCTTGACATTTGAACCCAGATGTGCACCAAATAACCTGAATAAGACCCCCTGAGAAGGCTGATCTTGGTTCACAAGCACAATGCAGTACGGAATAAAGATTAAATTAATGTAATTCAGAAAGTTCTTTAGTTTAGTTCTCTTGGTTTGGATCAAAGACTTGAACTGAACATACTTTCTGAAATGTCTTTTTTTTGTGCATATCAGTAAGAAAAAAAAGAATAAGTAAGAAAAAACGAATAATGAATGAATGATAAATCATGTTTTAGATTCATGCCTGAACATGCCTTGAAATGTAACTGTTTATAGGGTTGGAACAATAGAGGAATTTATTTGTGCAGCTCTTTATTGTGGTTGTGCAAAATAATTGAAAGATTATAGTGTCTCTGGTAGGCAGGTAGGTGAAACAGCTACAATAACCCCCTGCTTTTCGCAGGGTTTCATTCCAAGACCACCTGCATATATAGGGCTGTAACCGAATACTCGAATATTGGAGTATTCGTTCGGTGGGATGGCATTCGAGTTTTCATTTTGAGATTCGAGGATTCGAAAGAAAACATTTTTTTTTTTTTACACGTGACATCAATCCCAGCGAAACCAAGCGCGACTCCCATTAAAAACTCAATATGATCTTTCCAACGAACCCGAGTACGGAGTTCTCCTCCACCCAGAACCGGAGAAACTTTCCAATGCGCTCCGGGTCTAACGATGCATTTCTCTCTGCAGCTCGGCCGCGGAAAACACAGCTTTAATGGGAGGCATACAATGTTCAATGCTCACTAGGGGTGTATCAAAAAGAAGACCATGGTTTGTCCTGTA
>JBBMFX010021794.1:0-12407 GCA_037832545.1 Rhabdalestes septentrionalis | reverse complement strand
TTAAGTGGCTTATTTAATAAAACAAAAAGCTGAAGTTAGTGTGAGCTCTGTCCTTGGTGGCTCGCTGCAAGTTTTTTTAACTTCAGGACACAGAGACTTCTATCTACCTACCAGAGATATCAGATTTGAATTTGGCTGTTTTAATATTAAATCATTTTTGAACTTGCAGTTGGAAGTGTCTGCGTGCACCTCGAAGTTCTGCCGCTCGTAAGGTTTTTGTGTCTTTTAACTCCGGGGGCAAACGAGAGGTATTTACAAAGGTCTCACCGAGCCCTATTGACTGTAACTGTGAAGTTTGATATGGATTAGTACTTGTTCCGCGGATCTATGCCACTCTTAATGTTCTTTGACTGCCTCAGTAACAATGACAGCAGGCTCATTTGCAGGTCTCACGAATTTGGGTCTCGCGAGACCAGACGCATCTCGTGAGACAAATCTGATCTCGCGAGATCTCGTGGTCACACTCCTATTAAACACAGTGTCATTTTTTATAATCTATATTTTATATATATTATTTATATTGCCCAGTTACACCCTGTAGCCAGGGGCATGGTGAGCAAAACATATAAATAATTTATAAATGCATTATAAATAATTGATTAATGAATCAAATGTGATTTAATTATTTTGATTTGAATCAAATCAAATCAAATATTGAAGTCTGAGGTATCATGCATTGAACTGATTTCTAAAGAAACAGATTTTGTGATACTATGTACAACTGAGGCCAGATTCCTAAAATGTATGAAAATAGAAAATCTTCATACTTAGGATATTGAGGTTAATACATATGCTTCATGCTTGTCTTAGATTGTAAGAGCCTCTAAAAATTACTTTTAAAGTGTTTCTCAAAATATAACAGTCAAAATATGATAAGTAGGGCTTGTCTGATAGCTGTTCCCTTATGATCTTGTTCTTAAATATTTTATTTACTTTTGGTTTCCTTTCATTTTCCTGTCAAGTTTACACTAAATATCTATTTGTACATAACGTTGTATTAAAACTGTCTACATGACCATCAACCTATAGTCTTAAGTAAGAAAATAATCAAGAAAAAATACTTTATTAAGAGACTGAGATAATGGTTTTTTTTTTTACTGAAACAGAATGTTCTCATTCTGTTTTCCTTCATAGGTTTTTCATAGAAATTCTTTTGTTAATAAACAATCATAAGTAAAATAAGCTGCATTTGTATGAATTGTAAGTGGATTAAGTTGTTAATTAATTTCATGCACTTTGAACAATTAAAGGAACAGAAATCTGTTCTGCTGTTTCTTGTTCCTTTAAGGGTTCAGTTGACATACTCTGGATCAGTGCTCTCAAGGTTCCCTGACCTCCCAGACTCTTACATTTAATTAAAGACTTTGAGGGGAAGCCTGTGGGAGGTAACTGAATCACCCACTGCAACCAACTAATTAAACACTATAGTAGCATTGCTTTCTATGGGCTGCCTGTTATTTTTAAGAAGTGTTATTTGCTCCAAGATGTAGAGGACATGGTTTAGATGTGCTATTTGTAAACAAGGAACAAATGGGACTCGGTTGTAAATATCTGTCATTGTGATCAATGACTTGCTCCATGTTTACCATTTTCTACTTTTCATTTCTTGAAAGATCAGTGGGTAAAGGGATATGGAAAAGCAGGTTTACTTGACAGGCTGTCATCTGCTCATAAAAAGGTTTTTAGATGAGCATGATGGCAGGGTAGCAAGGTGGCAGACTGGTGGAAGGTTACAGAAAAATGACGAAGGTTTTTTTTCTCTTTTTGAAAATGAAAGAGCAAATCTGTAAACTGCATGTGCATGTGGAAATCAACAGATCTTGGAAATAGCCACTTTATTAACCTTAATTATGTTAGAGTTCTGAACTGAAATCAAATTGTGCAGTATATGGTCTGACGGGTGTTCAGAGGTAACACAGGCCATACAAAGATAGCTATGCACTAATTCTAAATCGATTGTGCTATTAAAAAGAACTCAGGCCCCAAGATTCTGATGAAGGTTAAATATACTGAGTGGTGGTATGAAATTCCAGCCAGACACATTCCAGAGAATGAGGGAAGAATGACAAAAGTTAGGTAAGATAGGGTTATCTTGGTGTAATATTTTCACATTCATACAGGCGAATAACTGATTGAAAAGGCAGTTGCTGAAAGGAACTGTAAGAAACTTTAATAATACAGTGCATATGGCTGGATTTTCACCTCACACTGGCAATGATTTTGAAAAAGAGGAAGAACAATTTGAACTTTAAAGTTCATTTCTTCCATGTTGAACCCATGGAGCCATGAAAACCTTGAACCTTTTTAACACTAATTTAAGGGATTCTTCTATATGATCTCTTTATATTTCATTAATGAGTCTTTTTAAATGCTTCCCTATAGCAAAACAATTTTCTTTGTGTGTAGAGGAGCAGAATGGATCGTTGACTGATTTATTATTTGCTGATAAATAGAAAAATTAAATAACTGATTAGTTTTTTTTTAAAAGGTCTTGACACATACACAAGATATGAATGCTACATTATATATTATAGATACCACTTTTTGGGGGGAAATCAGTGTATTTTAGATTGAATTTCAGATGACTTTGAAAACTGTCATAAATATAAATAAGAAATAAAATTATTCCATTGCAGCTATTAATTTTGGCTCCCACTGCACTGATACACCTAGGCTGTAGCTCTATTCTAACACTGCCCAGTGAAAATGTCAGCCAAGTGGAAAATGTTCATGATATCAGCAGAGGACAACAGCAGTGTAGGTGGTTGCCAGATAATTAACAGTTGCATTTCTACCAATGTCAACTATGCATGAACAGCTAAGATTTGCAGGGTAATTACTGCATGTCTGTCATTATGTTTTTTTTCAGTGCCATACCTTTTGCATCCTCCTTTCAGTTTTATAGCAGTTATGTTTCCAGAACTTGTAGAATTTTCAGGTTTGTTATTACTTATTATAGAATCTTTACATATTCAATAATTGCATGGACAGCACTGAGATATTACAAGATACAGGATTCTTTATTTGTCACATGCATAGTCATACAAGTACAACACACAGTGAAATGATTCCTCTACATTTAACCCATTCACCAAGGGAAGCAGGGGACTGCCGCCAGTGAGGCGGACGGGGAGCAGTGTGAGTGCTGAGTTACCTTGCTCAGGAGTACCTCAGTGGTGACAGTAGCAGTTATGATTTGAACCCAATCCTCTGATTGCAGGGCCCACACCCTAACCACTAGATTATTCAGATATTAAGCCATTAACAATATCAAATAGATTAAATGGGAGTAATATCACCTTTTTAGTGCTGATCTTCAATTAACTGGGTCTCCATTCAAATGCCCTGTTCCAGAGAAGGAAAAGGAATTATATGATGACATTGAGTTATCACTGTTCTCATTAGTCATTAGTCAAGAATTTGAGAAAGCTAGTATTAGCAGATACCATCTTTAACCTTCATTGCACTTGTTTGCTGCAGTGTTGTTTCTGGTTATTGTTACTGCTCACCACAAGTTTGTTGTTATTAGAATAATTGTCCTCACTCTCCCTCGGTGAGTAGAATGGTGCCCTCTCTAACCACCGTTCGCATTGTAGCTAACAAGGGGTGGAGTACAAATTGGTTATTTGTATTTTTATCCAGAAGGTCACGCAGTGGCATTTCTCGAAGTACATGCTACTCTCAATCCTCCAGTGTTGGTGGCATTGAGTGTTGATGGGAGGCATAGTAAACTGGGGAAACAGAGTTTAAAGTGTAGGGTTGGTGGTGAAGACCATTTTAATGAATAGTATAGCTTTGACTTGAACATGCTGCAAAGTTCCGTTTGGATCCCTTTAGGTTTTTCTGGACAGAATGCCAACCTTGTTTTAAATACACGTATGGCCTTGTTGAAGCATCCATTCAGCATTGTTAGTTTAATAGAATTGTTGTTCTAGTTGTCCTGGGAACAACTGGTAACAGAGTTCAGATGGTGGGGGCACCTCTTTTCCTCTTACTATCTCTCTTCCTTCTGACAGGGATATTTTTAGAGAAGACCTTAGCAGGTAGTCTTGCTATCAGTAGAAAAAGGGGTCCATTATTCATTGCTGTGTGTGTGTGTTTCTGTGTCAGTGTGCTTTCTTCTTATCAGGGCTGCACTTTCCAGGGGCATGTGCCTATCCTTCTGTTTTCGTGAATGTAAATTATTCATCATTATGCTTCTGCGGCACTATAAAATGTCTTCAAAATCCATCAGTATGATTTTCCAGATGCCTTTGGTCCATGACTGGTATATTTTTGCACAAGTTAGGTAGTTTGAAAAACGACAGGGTTAATTAGTGAAGAGCTGAAGTGGAGGACTCCAATCATCCAGCACTGATGATGTCCTTTGTAGGCGCTAGGCTAAGAGCTGATCTGTGGCTGGGAATACATGATCGTCACAAATCAGAACCTGTAAGATGCCATCTCTATTGTAGTAGAAAATCAGTGGTGATGCTGATGGTAACAGTAATAATAATAATGATGATAGTCATGCTTATGATGGCTGATTGTGTTCACTTCTCTGTCTCCCTATATCCCAAGAACCATCACATACATTTTTTATGTTGTCTGCCTTTGAAAAGGAAGTACCTTCAGTTGAGTCCACTCTTTTTTATTTATGAATGCTCATAAAGTGAAGGTCCCGCCAGCAAAGTAAAGCAATCAGGGTACTGCTGGCCCATTAGTTCAATTCCATCTACTGACTTCAGCCTGTGTGTGGACAGGGCCTCAAATCAGTTTCCAAACTGCCTGCAATGGCCTGCTTGTTCACTGCTGTGGTTCATTTGTCATGCTAGATGAAGTTTGGTTTTGATGATGCAGAATTTTCCTTCATAGTCTGGAATTGTATGTTAAATTGCATTTAGACCTAAACCTTGCATATGTGAATCTTACTCTCCTGATCATTTTGTACAGTTATAAAAAGAAATGTGCCAGAAATTGACTACTTTGGGATCCCCAGAGAAACTTTCAACAGATTATTTGATTAAATAACCACGTGAATAATGTTTTTAAAGTTTAAGCTATATATACCGACCAGTGCAATTTATTCTTAAATCAGCATATCTATGAATATGACAACCATTCCATCCCAGGGTCTATTAAATTCCTACACAATCACCTCTTTCTGCATTATGAGGATTGTATTAGTGATCACCGGAATCAAATCTTGTTTAATGAGAAAAATGTTTCTTCTATTTTCCTGGAACATGATTTGGATTTTTTTTAATGTTAAAACAGCTCACCCCTTTTTTTTTTGTTGCAATTCTCATTTATCAAAATCATTCTTTTATGGGCCGTTCATTGAATTTTTAAGTGGAGCCAAAATTGGGACGCAAACACAGTTGACTGATTGACTTTGAACTAGTGTCTGAAGGGAAGCTTTGAGCCTGCAGCAGTATTAACAATTTTTCTGTTCGTGCAATTACTGCAAAGGGTAAAGTTGGCTAATACTTCAACACTACACAAAGCAGAGCAACAGACACATTGCTGCTGTGAAGTTAGGCCACTGTGCTCTCCCAACTCACTAAATCATAGAGAGCTAGTTACACACATGGATCACAGGATCTAAGGATGTCTTTAATGTAATGCCTGCTTCACACCAGAAGCTTTGCTTAGCCGTACTTCTAACAGAGCAGATACAGAGACTTAAAGAATTGTGGGTGGTGGTGTGGAATGGTGATGATTCGGTTATTATTGCCGAGCCAGTGAGAGCTCTTGAACAGTGAGGCCTTAAATCAACATCATTCATGTTATTTGTTTGCTTTCTTTCATTCATTATGCTCATTTCAGCAGCTACTGCTAAAATAAATGATTAAACAAAACTTTCTATCTACTCACAGACTGCAATAGAATGTGGTTTGGCAGATAAGCACTTGAAGATAAAGACATCAGGGCTTTGTTTGCTGTTCAGAATAAAATAAGTACTTTAGATGCATCAATTAGTAATTCCCAGTAGTTTGATTAGTATCATAATGAATTGGTTTAATCAGTTCTTGATCTATAAATGTGTGGCAAAAAACCACTGCTAGGAGCATACTCTGCACGATCTGCATGGCCTGCTGTGAACTCCAAGCCTTTTAAGTATGTATGAGTTCATTTCACATACACAGTCTTTACACAACCAAACTTGAGTCATTTATCTAAATCCTAGAAATCAATTACAGCAGTGTCGGTGCCAACGCAGTGGATTGGAGTTTTAATTTTCTTCCGGCCTCTCTGGGTAGCAATCTCTCTGACATTTAGACTGTCTGATTACTCCCAGCTGACAATTCACCAGCTTAAAGTATTTTGGTATTAGCCTTCACCACACACCAACTCAATGGATTCTATTTTGGGGTGAAAAAGAGGGAAATAACTGTCTTTTTTCTTTATATATCCTTTTGTTGGGAGAGGCCTGTTAACTTTAATAAAGAAACATTTGTAACCCTATAATGGGCTAAATTTGTAATGCTGGAAAGGAAAATGATTGCACCAATACGACAGTTATTATAATTAAAAAAATGAGAGTATACTGCTATTTGTTTTAAAGTGAATGTATCGTAGTTGGAAATTTAGTTCATAAGGTCAAAGTGAGCATTGTCCGGTAAATCGTGTCGAGTAATCCCTGACTCCCTGGGAAGTGACCATTCTGTCATAAGTTAACACACCACATGACACAGTGCAAGCAGCACAAAATTCTTCCTCTGCAGTTAACTCATTCACCAAGTGAATCAGCAGCTATCCATGGAACGCAGTGCCCCGGGAGCAGTGTTTGGGGACGGTAACTTTCTCATGGATACCTCAGAGGTGCCATTGGCAATCTTGGAATTCAGACCCATGACCTTCTGCTCACAGGGCGAATGCCCTAAATGCTAGGCCACCAGCTGCCCCACTGGGAGGTCAAGCCATTTTTCACTGCTCTGAATGTCACCTACTGTATATTGTCAGGCTTCACATGAGACATCATGGATGAACCATTGCAATGTACATTGTGTATTATGTATTCTAATAATCCACTACATCAAATTAGTAACCTTGTTTTAAATCAAATGCAAAAACATCTTGTCGCTCCATTTATAACAATATCCGTGCTTGGTCTGAGCTGCCTATCCTAACTAGGCTCACTTGGGTTGTGCCTGCTGGACCCAGATTAATTTTAAACAAAATGTATTTATTTATACTGATGTACTATATGATCTGTATTATGCCTGAAAGCCATCTTCTGTAGTATGTAACATGTCAGGTGCTGTGGTTAATAACAGATGAAAAACTAACAGAACCATAATCATAAACTATTGGTCACTGTGGTGGTGGACGGACACCAGGGTATGACTCAAAGCGAACACACAATCACTTTAAATTATTTCCTTATACCTGTTACTTAACAACATGTACTTGTGGGTGTTCTTCTCTGTCTGGTACCGGCTCGGTGTGGTTTAGTTTGGTTCTACTCTGTTCAGCTTGGTTTTGGACCTACAGATTTCCACTACAATTAAAGTTTTGGCTTCAAGTAACTGGTGGCTACAGCCTTCCATTCTGCCATAATTAATAAGATTCCAGATGGTAACACTGTAATATCCTGAGTAATATCCATACTTTAAAAATGCCGGGCATCTTGTCTGGTTTCAGTCAACAACACTGACATAACAATTAATTGCCACCACCAATCAGTAACCTCTAATATGTCATCATTTAGTATTGGTTCAGCACGCTTTGAACCTCAGCCAAGGTGGTACCAAGAATGGTACCAGGTACCAGATTTTAGTTATGGAAAAGCAAAAAAAATCAGTAGAATTTAACTGAACTTAGCTGGTACCAGTCAGCGGTACCCTTGGACACCATGATACCAACCAGAATAAGAGTCTTACAAATGACTTGAAATGGTGGCCTCTAGTGGTTGCTGACTGGGGATGAGACACTGATAAGTGATTTTAGGGACCAAAAATGAATAGTAATGTATTAAGCAGTATTCTTTCAAATGATTACGAAGTATACAGTCTCAATTCGTTTTAGTTAAATGGTGCTTTACTAGTATGAACATCTGTAGTCCAGTTTTGTATCTTTCAGTTTACAGTTTAAATGAATGTATTGTAGCGCGATGATAGAGATTTCCAGTAGTTTTGTTGGTTTCTCGTCATTAGTTTTCTTTTTTTTCTGCATGTGTTACCCTTATGTGTTACAACTGTGAGTGAGTTGCCACTTATAATATTTCTCCGTGGTGACCCAGCATGCCTGAATAAAAATGTAACCGATCAATCTAAATCACTCCTCACATCACCACCATCAGTATACTCCACTTTAAATTGAGTTGTCTGATTATTTAAAACTGACCTGTCTTTGAATTTTTATAGTGTTAAGGTTGCTGGTTTAACCTCCTGAGAGCCAGGAAAAAAAGGTATTTAGATTTTTGAAGTGTTGAGGTGGTAAGAAACAAATTGCAAAGATAATTTTTTTTGTACCTAATTTTGTTTACATTTTACAACATGTGCACTTGAGTGCACAACAGGATTTAGTTAGTGTGAAAGATCAAGAAAATTCAAGAGCTTATTATGAAAATTGAAAACTCCACTGAAAGCTTTGTGAACAGGATATCAAAACATATTTGCATAAAAACTACATAGAAAATTGCTACTACTAATAATAATATAATAAGTAATTACACTGGGTTTTCATTCATTTGTGATATCCGAGGAAGCACTGTGATTTTTTGGAGACACAGAGGAACATCTGACACTTCAAACATCTGATATAGGTCTTGCTATTGCACCCAGGCATTCTGAACCTGAAAGGGCGTGGAATGTCAACCACTTCAGGCAGGTGGACTGCACCATATTTTCTATGAGTTTTTCATCAATGTACTGCTGGAAGTACTGCTGTGGGCTCAAACCACAATGGGCCATTGGGGTACCATCATCTTCAATTGTTTGTTATCCAACGCAGGCATGAATCTAAGACATAGAAAAAGTATTTAACAAAACGCAATTTAGCAGAATTAACATAATAAATATTTATCTCGACTATTTGGGATAGTTCACTTACAACAGTTTTACACGATTTTATTTTATTTTTCTAAACTGTTTTTAAAATTTTTTTACAGCTACTGCAACACTGAAATTTCCCTTTACATAACTATCCATCTATCTATTTACTGGAATACATTTCTTTATGCTATCCTTCCTTTTTTGCTTACGATCAAAATTCTCATATGCCTACAGGTTGCACTACGAAACCGAACTCTACAGGTTGCACTACGCAACCTCTTAATTTTATCCCCTAAAATTACCTTAATTTTTACCTTAATTTCCAGGAAATTAAGGAAATTTAAGGGAAAATTGCACAGAGTAAGGCTGATTAAGGGGCAAAACTACTGAATTTTTCCCTTACTTTTTCAAATGTGCCCCTTAAATAACCGAACTTATTGAATAAATTGTCCCACTCATACCTTAAATCTATTTTTAAGGTAAAATTAAGCAATCAGTTTACAAATTAAGGGCCACTTAATTAAAATGAAAGTGTTTGGCATATTTTCAGGGGTAAATTAATGTAGAATTAAGCACATTTTAAGTACATTGTGTTTCATAGTGTTGGTTTTGGCACAGATACGATGGCGACACACTTCAGCTGGCCCTGTGTCTTTATTTACATCATCTGCATCTTTCTCATCTTCATCTGGTTCCTCATATGGGATCTCACTCTCTCCTGGAGTCAGTGGACTCTCATCTTCAGAAAGATCTAAATCTGAATCTCCCT
The DNA here is from genome assembly GCA_037832545.1 of Rhabdalestes septentrionalis. NCBI lineage: Eukaryota > Metazoa > Chordata > Actinopteri > Characiformes > Alestidae > Rhabdalestes > Rhabdalestes septentrionalis. Next base: position 2,660 of record JBBMFX010021794.1, on the reverse strand, counting down.
CAATGATTATGTTAAGAATTCTCTCTGCTTCTGTAAAAGAACTGTCTACTAGGACAAAGTGAAATAAAAACAAACATTAAGTCCTGACATGAACTACAGTACACATTCATAAATTCATAATAAATAATCTAAGCTCTGAAATATAATCTAAGCTCTGAAAACTTACTCAAATTACTTATTATATGTTCATTTTGGGACATGAATCCAAATATATCATTAAAAAACATTTTTATATATAGTTATCATGCTTATCTTTCTTTCCTCCATAAAACATGCTTGTGCTGATTGCAGCCATTTTGAAAAGATAGGAATGGGGGGCTGGCAATATCAGACCCCCATACATGTGACATCATCTGGATGCTAAAGTTGTCCTCTCCAAGACACAACAGGTCTTAGCAAAGTGGCATGTACAGGATGAGAGATTTAATCAAAAACACAGTGTGTACTACAGTACCCAAAAATGAATTATCGGGTCTCAGGAGGATATGTATAGAATAAATAGTGCAATATTTTCATTCAGTTAAATTACATCATTTTACATCCCACTCACACTGCTGTTACGCCGCTACATTGTCGTGTAATTTTCTGTGGGCCCTGCTACTCTGTTGAATGCTGTAACAGACTACTGTGCAGTAATTACAGAAGGGTTACAAAATGTCCACACTTTCTGTCTATTTATTGTCAGTCTGTTGTCTACTGTCTGTTGTAACCTGGAGTCCGCTAAATGTTGTATGTTGAATTTTGTTTCTCTCGAACACTTAGTTTTCCTTTGCTTTAAAAACAACTTCACTCATTTCAGGCAAGGATTACAACAGTCTCTTATGACAGTTTCTAGTCCTTTTAGCTCACTGCTCCACAGATCTGGGTGCAATTTCCAGTTAATTTGTGCACAGCACTTCCTCCACTGTTCCAGTCTGAGAACTGATATTGAGGTCTGGTGAATATGGCTGAGGAGCCAAAGTTTCTCAGGGTTACCTCATGTCTGCTGAACCAGTCACACACAAATGCCCTACAGTGGTCATTCTGGAATGCGAGAGTTTTGACGCTTAAGAATCTATTAGAGAACAAAAAGCCTGTGCAAATCTGAGCTTCGTGTGAGTTTACAAAGTAATCATGCCAGGTTTCTTAATTATTTCTTAACTATGCACCAGGCAGCTAAATCCACCGTAAATATCTTCCATCTGGTGGTAATCTTCATTTGAAACCAGAAACATAAAATCTTTTGTATTCTTTCTGCTGCTAAACTAACTATGTCCGTGTTGCAAGCAGGTGTAGTTATAGGTGTCTTTGTCTTGGTATATACTGTATCTCTCCATGTCTGTATGTGCACACATGAGTGTATTCATGAAGCAGACACACGTGCACCTGTCCGTGGTGTGTGTGTGTGTGTGTGTGTCTGGATGACACAATATCTGCTGTGAGAGATTCCTAAGCCTCATCAATTTTCTGACGGTAGGAATGAGGGGAGACAAAGCTTGACAAATGGAGTTGCACTGTAGTCACCAGTTGTAATTTCCCAAAGTGCCACCAGGAAAAAGAAATGAGAAAACCAAGGCGAGCTTGGCCAGGAACAGAAGGTGAGCTATTTAACCAGCAGCCATGTGGGATGGAATTTCTGGAGAGAGAGGGGAGATTTTTCTGCAGAAAAGACACAAAGAGAGCTCATCATTACTCCAGACTACCAACAGGACGAAACATTTCAGTATATCCTCACAATCAATTAATGAGTACAACACTTCCATTCCAGAAATCCAGCAAATGCCTTAAATGTTCCAAATGTAACTTAGCTACAGATAAAATAAACCAGAGCAGAGGAAAAAAGAGCAGAGCCTTGTGGTTCAATCTGAGAACAAAGCTCTGGTGAAAAGGCCACAGTATTCCCTCCTGAGCTCAGTGAGTGGCCACATTGATCAGGTGGGCCGGTGCGCCAGCTGCAAAAGTGCCAAATGCTGCGAGAGAGTAGAAAGTGCTGCTTTGTCAGGTACACTGGAAAAATGTCATTAAACAGGTCAAAATCTATGAAGGCCAATTATTGCCAGCTGCTTGCGAAAGAGACGGCAAGGCTGTGTTTATGGCATCAGCAAGCGAGCACAATCTCTACACATTGTTTTATTTTTCTGAATTTGTCTTAATCCATTGCTAAAAAACTGAGCCTTTTAACATTTTCATATTATATATAGATTAATTTGGAATGAACATGGTAGTTTTAGCAATAGTATGAGGTAAATAATGATAGTATTCTCATCAGATCAGTAAGTAAAAATACACATATGAATTTAAACAGATAAAGGTTAAAAGTCTGTGATCCCACAGCATTACAAGTTTGTGAAGGGAGCAGGAGGGTTTCTCTGAAATCAATCAGAATCTCACCCGATTCCACCTTTTGTGTGTGTGTGTTGAAAATGACAATGCTGACATCTAGTGGTTAAAATCTAATATGTTGAAATTGCCATGTGGACTGTGTTTTTGCTTTCAACTATTCTGCAGTGCCCTCTACCGATAGATTTGTGTCGATGCCCAGCGACTGTGTTTTTGTGATGCGACGTATTCATGAAACGGGGAAGAATCTGTTGCCCATGCTGGCTTTTTATAGCAGTCTTCTGTGCAGTAGCATCCTTGAAAATGTCATATGCATTGGTAATGCCGACGTTCATGTGGAG